>APFE030730358.1:106931-189550 GCA_000404065.3 Pinus taeda
AACGTTATGAATCTTGCTGCCTTGGGGCAGCTCCAACTCATATGCAACCTGTCCAATCCTGCGTATCACCCTGTATGGCCCATAAAAGTGGGGCTTGAGCTTCTCAGCCCCCTTCTTCTTCAGTGACGACTATCAGTATGGCTGTAATCGTAGGTAGACCATGTCCCCTACCTCAAACTGTCTCTCCACCCGACCCCCTGTCAGCATACAACTTCTGCTGGTTCTGCGTTGTAGCCATGTTATCCTTGAGAGCTCGGAGGATATCCTGACTCTCTTGGATCCAAATCTTGGCTCTCGGACGCTCGCTATCACCAAACATCATGTCAACAAAAGATAAAGGATGATACCCATACAAAGCATAGAATGGTGACATACCAATGGACATGTGATGTGTAGTGTTGTAGCAATACTCCCTTAGGTGTAGCCACTTCAGCCATGCTGTCTGCTGCCCACTGACATAGTTATGCAAGTAGCCCTCCAGCCACTTGTTAACCATCTCTATCTGTTCGTCTGTCTGTGGGTGATAACCGGTGCTCGGTGTCAACTCCCTCCCCGTTAGCGGAAAAAGCTCCTACCAAAATCCACTGACGATGGTCTTAGGAAGACCATGTAGCCTAAAGACCTCTCTAAAGAACAGCTCGGCCACCTATGCTGCTGTGTAGTGTGCGGATATGGCAAAGAAATGTGCGTACTTCGTCAGTTGGTCAACGACGACAAAGATACAATCCTTGCCCTGTACCATGGGCAACCCTGTGATGAATTCCATCGAATTACTCTCCCATTTCCCCTCCAGAATGGGAAGAGGTTGCAATAAACCTACAGGATCGCTCATCTCCCCCTTGTTCCTCTGGCAAACATCGCACTCCCGGATATGTTGGAGTACGTCCTCCTTGAAGCCCTTCCATGAGAACCTCTCTCTGATGGCCTTGTAGGTTTTGGTAAACCCCTGATGGTTGGCCAATGGTGAATCATGTGATGCTTGGAGTATCTTCTTCTTGAGCCGAGATCCCTCAATCAAGAAGATCCAATCCCTGTAGTAGATGATCTCATTGACCACCCTGTACCTGTCATCCGCCACCTGCCCTTCCAAAACCTCACATGCAAACCTGTCCTTGGAGTACTCTACTAAGAATCGAGCCCTCCAGTCTGTGTCTAAGCTCATAAGAGACAACGTGGCTGGTCTACGTGAAAGAGCATCTGCTACCACATTGTTCTTACCCTTGACATACTTAATGTCAAAGTCATATGCTTGGATCTTACTAATCCACTTCTGCTGCCTCTCCTATAGCTGCTTCTACTCCAAAAAGAATATGAGGCTATTGTGATCAGTCCTCACCCTAAACCTGTTACCCACTAAATACTATCGGAACTTGGCCAATGCATGCATGATGGCCAGCATCTCCTTGTCGTATATAGAATACAACCTCTCATGCGGAAGGAGCTTCCGGCTCTCATAGGCTATAGGGTGACCTCCCTGCATCAATACTACGTCGATCCCCTCTCTTGACGCGTCACACTCCAAAACAAATGGTTGCGTGAAATCTGGCAATGCAAGCACTGGGCAGCTACTCATAACCTCCTTAAGCCTGTCAAAAGCTCGTTGCGCTGTATCTGACCAACTGAAAGCCCCCTTCCTCGTCAAATCTGTCAAGGGTGCTGCAAGCTGTGAGAAACTCTTGACGAACTTTCAGTATTAAGTACAAATGCCAATGAATCCCCGGAGTTCTGTCACGTTTCTCGGCTCTGGCAACTCTCTAATGGCCCTGATCTTCTCCTCGTGGACTCTCACTCCATCCACCCCTATGATGTTCCCCAAATACAACATCTCTGTCAACCTAAACTTACACTTGGAGAGTTTGGCATAGAACTGCTACTCTTGCAAGATACGCAACACTGTCTCAATGTGCTGGACATGCTCCTCCCAAGTCCTCCTGTAAATGAGAATGTCATCAAAGAATACCAACACAAACTTCCTCAAGTGACTACGGAAGATGTGATTCATGCAGGACTGAAATGTAGTGGGGGCGTTGGTTAGCCCAAAGGGCATCACCAAGAACTCAAAGTGCCCATAGTGACACTTGAAGGCGATCTTGGGAATGTCCTGCTCCCTCACTCGAATCTGATGGTACCCAGATCTCAAATCAATCTTTGAGAAGAACCGTGCTCCTCTCAACTCATCCATCAACTCGTCAATCTTGGGTATGGGGTACCTGTTCTTCAGTGTCTTCTTGTTCAGGGCCATGTAGTCAATGCACATTCTCAATGTGCCATCCTTCTTCTTCACCAACACCACAGAAGAAGCGAAAGGACTCGTGCTCGACCGAATGTGCCCAAGAGCCATGAACTCCTGGATAGCTCGCTCAATCTCATCCCGATAGGCCTTGGGGCGCCTATAGTGGGTGGTAATCACTGCCTATATGCCCTGCTCAAGCTCAATGGTGTGCTCAAACCCCCGATCCGGTGGCTGTCCCGGCAGAATCTCCCCAAACACTATGGCATACCGGTCAAGGATGGACTGTATCTCTGGATGTACTGTCTGCCCTGTAGTTCCTGCCTCTGATGCACGCAGCTCCACTACCCACTCTACATCCCCCTTCCGGAAAACTGCCTCCATCCGATGAGCCGAAACAGTCTGAGGCGGATATGTGTGTTGTCCCCGTATCTTCTCATGCCTCCCTATCTTCTCATCATTCCACTCCATCTCTAGGGTCTTCCAATCTGTCGTGACCTTCCCTAGAGTGATAAGCCACTGAACACCCAGTATTATGTTCGTGTCCATAATATCAACCACGAAAAAGTGGTCAGTCAATGTGTAGGTGCCCATCGTCACTGACAGCTCTGGAACATAACGAGCACACATCATGGTCTGATCTCTTGGGACCAAGACTGAAAGCCCATCGAAGCTCTTTGTCTGTATACCTCTCTGCTCAACCATCTATGCATCGATGAAGTTGTGGGTTGCCCCACTGCCAACCAAAACTGATACTCGTTGGCCACGTACTGTCCCCCGTACGCGTAGCGTCAAATACTTGGGAACTCCTCACAATGCTACAAGGGCCACTCTGGTAGGTGCAAAAGATGCACCACCTGCTGCTGGCAGTGGAGGTGGCAAAGGTCCCTGCATGGCATGACTATCTCCTTCCTCCACATCATCCTCATCATCCTCTTCCCCACTGCTCTCGGAGAAGACCTCAATAAAATGTGCTTTTCCAGCAGCACATCTATGTCCTGGTGCCCACGGCTCCTGACAGGTGAAGCACAACCACTTCTTCTTCAGCTCCCTCCTGGCATCATCGTCGATCTGTGCTCCTCCTGGATTCCCCTTTGGAGGTGGAATCCCCACATCCTTCCCCTTAGACTGGAAAGTCTATCTCTAAGGGTAAGGTGTCCGGGTCCTGGGAAGACATCTTGTAAGTCCCGGGTCCTGCTAATAGCATCCTGGAGTGTGGCTAGACTAGTGGATCGGGTTAAACCCCGAAGTGGCTCTGTTAACCCCTCAACATGCATATAGATCCTCTATGCCGTGGATAGATCTAGCACAATCACTAAGACCCTCAAGAAATCTGCAATGTAGGTCTCTAGGCTCCTTGTCTATTTGAGCCGAGCCTCGTCAGCTCAACAAAATGCTGCTCTGGATCCCTCCAATCAAATCGCTCCATCAATCTCCTGGTGAACTCGGCATATGTCGTCACTGTGGAGTGTCCGAGTTTAACCATCCCATGAAACCACCAATCCTGAGCCTCACCATCCAAATGCAATGTTGCCACCTTGATGGCCTCTGTCTCTGACATCTGGTTAAGCTGGAAATAAATATCCAGCTTCTCCACCCAAGGCTTTGCCGAACTGTTTGATGAACCATCAAATGTAGGCAAGTGGAATCTACTTACTGCACGGTGGGTGTCACCATCATGGCCGGTACCCTTTATGATGGTCACGGGGTCTACTATCCCGCTGGAGCTGAACAAAGTCTCTGAATGAGAGGGCATCCCTAAACTCCTGCCCATAGGCCTGGTACTCTGCAAAATAATCGCCCATATGACCGGGCTCTATCTCCTGTTGGGCTCCGGCCCCCGTGTCTGCTCCTAAGAAAGTGGGCATGGTAGAGCGTGTAGGGGCATGCGAGGCCACCTGTTGAGTAGTATCACACTGCTTTGGCAAATGGTGGGATGCATCTGATCCCTCACCAACTTGGAGAACCCATGGGCTCTCACGCTGTCTTGCCTCTACTGCCGTGAATCTCTGCCCTATCACCTCAATCTGCCTCGACAAATCATGTACTGATTTGAGGAGCATATCTGCAAATCTCTTCCCGTCCTCATCTGCCATCGGATCCTTCCGCTCTGTGTCCACCATAGGCTCCTCATGTTCTGCGTCCTCTACCCGAACACAGTCTCCCTCTCCGTAGGTGTTCTCCAACCTACACTCAATGTCTCTGTATTTCCTACCTCTGTAACAAATGTAGGGTTTCTCTCTCGGTGTTATAAATTACTAGCGCCACAGGCTGAGCCAGATCTTGCTCTGATACCACTGTAATATCCCGTTTCAAAGATATTCTCCAAAACCCCAATAACTCCAACCAAATTGAATATTCCAATTAGCCATGGCTAATTAGGACTATTACAGGCCTCCAAAGAGGATATCAAGCATCTCATTTCTCAGATCAAACATATGGAATTGAATTTCTCAAGAGCGTAAAAGTACTACAAGCCATGAGCAATGTCGAGGGTGTATTGAAAACACGCTTTGCAGCATTCCCTAGAGCTGAATGAGGCGTCAAAAGGAATGCATTATGTTTATCACTAGGGTGTTGATTTTTGGTAGCATCGGATGTTGATTTTTGGTAGCATACTGAGTCTCCTCCCATCGGTGAAAGTCCATAAATAGAAGGGAGCCTTAGCTGCGATGACAGTGGGTTAAGTCTCCATTTGTTGCTCTTGGCCTAGCATTTTCCCTTTAGGGATCCCCCTTAGATCCCCTACTAGTCTGAGTGGTAACAAGCCCAAAAGAGAAGATTTAATAATCTATGTAGTTGGAGTTGTATTTGATTCAATGCATTTCACTTCATGCTTTACATGTTTTTCGGTAAACTCCTTCACAATCATTGAAAAGTCCAAAAGAAAAATTGAATTGTTTGCTTAGGACATTGTCTTACTTGAGATTAGTAGAGATATTATTTCCTACAAGGTTATTGAACTCTCTTTGCAAGATAAAAATAATTAAGTTATTCAAATGAGTAAGGTAGAGAGAAGTTTTTGCAAGTTTTATGAGGATCTAATTTATAGCAACAACAAATAATCCAAATAGTAGGCATGCAAATAAAGCTCAATTCAAATGAGTTAAACTTCAGGCAACATGTAGACAAACATAGAAAGATGCATGACTTACACTAGCAACTTAAAAATAATACATGAGGAAGTGGGATATATGATTTGACTAAAAACAATCCAAAAATAGTAATTGTGATCCAAAATCAAATGATTTTGTGGGGGTTCCATGAGGGAGCATATATGTTTTGTTATTTTTTGTTTAGAAAACTCAATTTGGTACCTAATTCAAATCTCTAACATCTAGATATTCACTTTGAGAAAACAAATTTTAGTTTGAATATTATGGAGTTTGACAAATACCAACCATGATTAATGAGAGAAGCATGTATAATAAATCTATCTTGTTATTAGAGAAGACTCAAAGCCTTTGAGTCCAAATGATTTGAATGAGTGGAATAAATTTCGCATAATTTAATGAAAAAAGAAAAGAAAAAAATAAAGTTGTCCAACTAAAACAGGAAATACATTTATTTGAGTTAATAAAATCTACAATGCAGAAGATTAAGCTAGACTCAAGTTGATTGGACTCCAAAGAAGTGAGGTTATCATGTGCATTACAACTCATCCTCCTTCACAAACAATATAGGGAGTAGAGGACCACGAGAGACATACTCAAGATTGGGTTGGGCATGCTGTTGAAAAACAAACTAATATTTCATCCTTTCTATAGATTTGAGAACAAGATTATCATTAACATCGTTGACTATAGGAGAAAACACTAATGGTTTGGCTATTCACAAGACTCCAAGCAACATGTATGTGTGGATGTGGGGATTTCAATTTACCTTGTAATAGAAGCTATAACCAACTCTCTTGTGCTTCAAAAATAACTTCCATTTCCAATTGAATTGGGTTGATAACCATGTAGCATATGCATTGTCAAGGCTCAAGCTAGATTTATGAACCTCATTTGAAATCTTTTGAGATTGTCTTCTAGTGTAACATGATTGGATAGGTATTTCCCCATTTTTCTTAAGATGGGCATGAGTGTGACCAAAAACAATCTCTATGATCAAGTTATAGTGAAGATGCTTTATTATGGTTTCCAAATTCACATAAGCTTTGCTATAAAAATACAAAATCAAATTATGTTATTAAACTAGTTTTGTGAAATCAATAAAATACAAAGTTGAAATATGAGATCCAAATGAATCAAGTAGCATTTGATATTTGTAGTTCATCTCTATGAATCTTACAATAAGATAACATTCATGAAAATAGTAAATACTCCAAAATTTCCCCATAAGAATAAAATGAAATCCTCTTGAAAACTTAGATAATTATTAATAAACAATCCCTTGATCGGGGCGCAAGCTGATGCATCACCTCATTAAGGTGATGATAATGGTAAGTACTGCGAGGTACAGAACCACCGCCCCCCACACGGTCGAGGTGATGGGTGCGGTGGCCCTCTGCATGATAATGGATAGTGCATTAAGGAAAGGTAGCAGCGAGAGGAGGGGAAGAGTTTTAGTCTGTAATCACACTGGAGAGAAGTGTAGTGAGCACCAAAATGACCGAGTGCAAGGAGATTGGAGTGGCGGGCTAGTTCAGTGGCTCCACGAGCAGCAGAAACTTCGTTGTTTGCAAGCAAAAGAAACCGGGTATGTTATTGGCAACCTCTCTCATCTCATTATGTTGCCATGTTTCTGGTTTCGTCTGAGGGAGAGGGAAAGAATATTGGAGAAAGAGCGTAAGGATGTTAGGGGTTGGGGGCGTAGGCTGGTGGTAATAGTATGCTTCTGCCTTTGGCAACCGTCAAGCATCCTTACCATCTCGCTCTGCTTTGAGATACTCCTATCCCGTATGGGAATTATGATGGCTCTGGGTAGGGAGCATAGTGTAGGAGCATGCAGTTGCGTCGATGGAAAAGTCGGGGGATTGGGCTATGGGGATTATGCTTGCCTGTACACCCACATTTTGGGAGTAAACCTCTGTCTTGTGACCGTGCACAGCCGAAGGGGGGTTTGCAGGGACCTGGAAATGGAGGAGAAGGAGGAGAATCACCGCGTGCATGAAACCTAGCAGGGAATTGAGACTGGCTATGGAAGAGTGGGAAGGAGGGTTGGTGATGGCGGTTTACGAGGCTCAGGGATGGCTGGCCACCTGTGTTGGGCTCCCATTTTTCTCGTCGGGCTGGTAGCAAAGGGAAAGTCAACTAGGTTGGGCTGATGGCCAGAAGGTAGTTGGCTCTCTGTAACCAGGACTGGGGGGATATTGCATGCATGAGCGATGCTAAGGGGGGGCTTCTATTGGGACTTAGAACACTTGTGCAGGGTATGGGAAGGTCCTCTCTGCGGAACCTACCTGTGACCATGAGGAGCATGTTACTGCAAACATCAAAGGGGGTATGAAGTTGGGGGAATGGAGCAACACAGTCCTACAACCCGTATACATGAATTCTGCAGTAAAACATTGAAGTTTAATTGGTCAATTGAATGATTTGTATGCAAAACAGGTCCGTCGCGTGCTAAACCCACCCCGACACAATGAAATTCCAGGACTGAACAGGTTACAGTGTGTTGCATTGCAAAGGACTGGGTCGATCAGATCATGGCTCGACCAACAAAGACCCGAGGACGAGGTAAGAGGCCTCAAGAGGCCAAGCACGACACGAAACCTGGTTCTTCGAGTGGCCGATGAGGTCGAAAGTTTGTTGAATATTTAATCAGTGAAGCGGCAACTGCCTATCAGGAGGGAACCAATGAAGAAATTCGAAAACTGTTAGAAGAATGGGAGGCAGAAGTGAAGCAAGAGAGTGAGACAAATATGGAGTTGGAGGACTGGAGAGTCCTCATCCCAGATCCTGGGAACACAAGAGGGGGAATCACCCAATTCAAACAAACCCTTTACTTGTACTTGTTGATGAAAAGCCAGTTGGGAAAGGCGATGGAGCAGATATCAGTAGGCATGGTAATCATGGTTCAAGGAATGCCAAACTACAAGCAGGAATTTTAGAAGGTGCAATTTCAACTGCACAAACAGAACATTTGCCTTGGTTGAATTGAGCAGCACCTGCCGTGCATTTTGGTTTTGACAGAGCTACCCGAAACAAATGCCAAAGAGCCATCACTGTGGAATCAGCATCAGTTAACATGATTAGCATGCCTACTTTATGATAGTTTTGTTTATATATGCTGCTAGCTTTTAAATTTGTCTATGCATTTACATATGTATGTAGAACTCTAGAGTATGGAAGTGGACAGGAAACTAAAACTTATATTGCTTGGATAGAAAGACTTCATATTTTTTGCTACTGGATGGCATATAATGTGGATAGGTGGCCAACAGACTTGGTTTCCCACTGGGCAAGTTGGGTCCACCTATCCAATTCTATGTGGTGTTAATTTGCTTTATGTTAATGAAAAAGGAGGATCTACCAAGCTTAACAATTTTTCTTTATTAATAGACAATATTTTGATAATACTTACAAACATAAATGATATAATGATCCCTAAAATAAAATCTAAATCTCCTATCCAACGTGATAATCATTACCAAAAGTTCATAACCACATTAAAACATAAATACTTGTCTTTGATTGTGTAAAAATTAAATTTTGCATACATGGTGCATGACATTAATACACTTACATGTTTGACCAATGTAATAGTCTAACTTCTAGGAAAGGTTGCTCCTAGTGTCATCTAGTTCATTTAGTGAAATTTCAGTAGGAAGATTTCTAAATAATGATCTTATGCATTTGATATTTAATACAATAAGGAGAATAGCATATAATTTATGGGGTTAGTTGGCGTTAACTATAGAATAACCATCTAAACAAAGAGTGAAAAAATATGTATCTACCTGATTCAAACTAATAGTCCAGTCTTATTCTCCATCATCTCTCCTCTAGCATGTTATCTCATCTCTATAATCACTGCAAACAAAGACTGAAAAATAATCAGTTTCTTTTGCCATTTGATTATATATAAATCATATAATCAACCCAAATAAGTAAACCTACTTAGGAAAAAAATAGGGTGGCTCCTAGGTTGAAACAAAAATGTTCTTGATCTCCTCTTCTTTCTCAACAAAGAACTCTCATAACCTGTTGCAAATCAAAGTTCATTTCAAACCATAAATTGGACAAACAAATAACCAAACATTACCAAAGAAATTAAAAACAAATAAGCATCATTTTGAAAATTGAAATAATCAATAAAAGTTATTAACTTATGATTAAAATAATCAATAAAAGGGTTTAATATCTTCTAAATTATTAACTCTTTCAAATAAACTCTTACGGTTTTAGACATATTAATCCATCTAGCAAAATCATCTATCAAGCTCATCCACTCCAATAGATTTCATATCTGTCTATCTTTTTTCCATTCTGCTATACATAATGTAATAAAATAAAATCCACAGAGTAAACAACACAAACACACCAAACACACCAGTGAGATCACTTAGAAATTTAGTAATAATCAATTTCTAAATAGTTATTTCACATCCATTTAGCAAAACTTTAACCCATCTTCTACAGGTTTAGCAATTTACCTAAATGGAAAGTAGGAACAAACCATTCACTGATATTACACATACCTAGGCCAACTTCATTTCCAACTTCAAAAAAAATAAGTATGAAAATACCCCACATAAACCATGAAGATTTCATGATCCCATACCTGTCCACACTTTCACCGACAAAATTAGTACAAAAGGCCTTCATCCAAACCTCCAAAGGAAGTCTTCTTCCTCCTTTCTCCTGCAATTCGATCACAAATAAGTATTCTGTCCTTTCTACAATTCAACAGTAAAACATTTGTGAAAGGGAAAGATAGATATATATTCACAGCTCAAATAAACCGAAACAAACCTGAACTCTGTCATCTTCATTTCCTCATGGCGAACCCCATCTTTTCCGGTTTACCTCTTTCAAATAATTAAACAATAAGAAAGCAACTGCCAAAAAAAATGAACAACTACAGACAATCGATATCGACCATAGGACAATTATCGCTGCCTTATGCCAAAAAAATAAAACCATGTGAAATAATAAATAAAAACAGCTCTTACCGCTCCATGCAACAAAATAAAATAAAAATGCCAGCATGCAACAAAATAAAATAGAAATGCGATCGTGAAGAGATACAGGGCAATGGTGAACAAATTAATCAATTAATGTTAATGCTCATCGTCCACCGGGTTACCTGTTTATTTGGGGCATTCTCATCTACCTGTTTACCTGGGCCATCTCCATGAATCCCTGGGTTCTGGACCTCCAACTGATGACATTGAGCAAAATCAATCGTAAGTAAACGGAAAAAATGATCAAATTGATAGAATTTGTACCTACAAAGAGCGAACCCAAAATGACCGAATGATTTCTCTCTTTGAGCAAAAAAAAAAATCGGTACTTACCTTACCTAATAAAATCAATGCTCCGAAATGGTGTACGAATTTCCATTGGCACGTGTATTACTGTTCCAGTGTCCTGTTGTTGTTTCACCTGTCCAGATTCATTGCAAACCATTTAAATAGCATTTCACCTGTCCAGATTCATTGCAGACCATTTAAATACTGTGCTAGAAAGATTTGACAAACTCCGCACCTGTTATGGATTTAGATGGATAAACAAATAAGAAACAAGTGAGAAAACAGATTCAGAAACCGAAGCTTCTAGTCCTATATTGTCCCTCCATGGCAAACCGGTCTCTTCACCTGCTGCAAAATTATTTAAGCAGGTTAAAAATCAGTGAGCAAAGGCTGTCAATGAAAACAAAAACACTTTCCCTGCGGTGAAAGCCCTTGCGATTCTTCCGCGGCTTCACTGCAATAAAGAAATAACGAATAAAACTTGTTGAACAACAGGACTATGCATAGCCATTATCTACCAGGCAGCTTTTCACTGTACAATTTTATTAATAGAAAATTATATATATAACGAAACAAAAACTTACCTGCTCATCCACTCCAATGGATTAAGAATTTCATCTCTATCCACTCCAATGTATTAAGAATTTCATCTCTATGGATTCTTTTGCTCTACATAACGGCAACAAAATAAAATTCCCCAGACAAACAATGCAAACAAAAAAGCACTATCTACAATCAAAACGGAAAAACACAACGAAAATAAATCACTATAAAACCCAAACTGCAACGGAGGAAATACACTTGGACAGGAAACAAGGAAAGCAAATCCAATGCAGAGGATAGAAGAAGATGATGAGATTAAAGCGAGAACGTGCTGTGTGTGAGAGATTGTCCTATATAATCTCTGTTAGCTTTTCTGGAGGGGAGTAGGCATGGCATCAACATCCCACTTTCAGTTTGAGTTCCAAGCAAAATTTGAGTTCCCATAACAAAAAAAAATTGAGTTTCCATGTTTTTGTAAATATTGCAGAAATATGGTTTTATTTTTCCTAACCTCTGTCGGGCTTTGTTTAATTTTAACATATAACATATATTTCACGATTAGAAAACCCTTCGCGCTTGAAAAAAAACCCAATTTTGAATGCCTCTGTTTTTGTAAATATTGAACAGACGTGGTTTTTATTTGTAACCTGTGTGACCTCTGTCCGGCCTTGTTTGATTTTAATATATTTTTCCTAACCCGTGGAAAACGAAAAAGGAAAAACGGAGTGGGTTTTTCTTTTTTCTAATCCAAATTAAATAGAGGGGTTTATTATGGAAATGACGTGGTATGTGTTTATTTACGTTTTTATGGTTTATACAGATAGATTTTTTTTTAAGCGATTTAAATTTTTTAGTAATTTATATTTATTATTAAAATGGAGATGTATTTTTTTAATTTAAATTAATTATTAAATAAATTTATATATTGTATAATAAAATTGTTCTTGAGATTTATGAAAAAGAAAAATGTTTAAGTATTTATATTAGATTTATTTTGATCTGAATATAAATATTATATAAAAGGATGGTTGTTGTGATGGGTTAGAAATTTTTTTGAGTTAATTGAATCATAATATATGGTAGAGATATTTGTTAAAGGTTTGATAGGAAGTTAGGTAGATGGCATTGGTATCTTATTTTGTGAATTTGATTTAGTAATAAGTATAGACTACTTTGATGAATCATTCTTAAATAAATAATGGGTAAAGTTAGTGGATGAAATAGCTTTTAATTAATATTGGTGAGTAGTTCACTTGTGCTAAGTTAGCTAATAGTCTTTATACTTATTTTACAGTCTTTATACTTATTTTACAAGATGTAAATAGATTTAACATTGGTGATTAATTGGCATTAATGATTAGTTGGATTTGCCTTAAGTTAGCTAATAGTCATCATTATTGTATGTAGCAATCACTATTGTATAATAATCCTAGTATATTAATCTTACATGATATAAATATAGATTAATTGGTATTGGTGATTAATTGGCTTTGACTTAAATTAGGAAATAGTCTTTATTATCATATGTAGCAATCACTATGGCATAATAATCTACTATATTGATCTTACATGATGTAAATAGATTCTATAAAACATAAATAAAATAAAACTAAAACTTAACAAATGTAATATTAAGCTAGTTAGTATTATTTTAATAATTAAATTAAAATATACCTTATATTACTCTAATTTATTGCATTAACATTACATTTATAACTGTAATTATAAATTAAAATAATCATAGGCTTCTTATTTCCTATTTTCATTATTAACAAGTTCATATTAATTAAATATTAAATTAATCTCATTCTACACATGAAAAAAAATAACTAACCTCAAAAAAGAATTTAGTGAAATTTAACATTATCTGAATTCTAAATAATTATTTTAAATTCTTTAACCATGGCTTTTATAAATACTTCTAACTATTTTACATGCATTTTGCAAAGCTTTACACTCGTCTGTTGCGAGGTTAGCGATTTTACGTAAATGGACGCAGAAGAATGTACGAACAACCATTGACTGATATAACTTTCTGAAAATTATACATAAACTTCAGCGAAAATAAGTATAAAAATACCTCCCATAAACCACCAAATCGTGATCTCATACCCTCTGCTCACTTTCACGGGCAAAATAAGTACAAAGGGCCCAACGAAGAATTTTCCTCCTCTCTCCTGCAATTCGATTCCCCAAAACAGTTAGTATTATTTATCCTTTCTCCTACCATTTAACTGCAAGACATTGAGATGCAAAGATAGATATATAATCACGAATCAAACCTGAGCTGTGTCATCTTCATTTCCTCGTGGCGAGCCCCATCTTTCCATTTTCCCCTGTTTTGAATAATTACACAATAAAAAAGCGAATGCTAAAAAAGTTGAAAAGCTGCAGACGGTCGATAAATATAAACGCTTTAACCTCTCCTGCCCTATCAAGAACACTGGTAAAACAATTACTGCTCTGTGCAACATAAAATAAAAATGCCATAGCAAAAAATGCAGACATACAGGGCAATACTGAACAAATTAATAAGTTAAATTATGTTAACCCTCATCCTCCACGGGGTTACCTGTCTGTTTACTTGGGGCATTCTCATCTACCTGTTTGCTTCGGCCATATTCATCGCATAGGTTCTGGACATCCAACTGGTGGCATTGAGCAAAATCAATCTTAAGTAAACTAAAAAATGAATGAAATAATTATCTGCCAGAATGATGTAAACTTTGATTATTATTTTATAAAATCAGAGATCCATTTTTTCTGCTGAAAAAAAAACTAAGAAAGGATCGAATTGATAGAATTTGTAGCCGCGGGGAGGATACCGAGAATGACCGAATGTTTTATCTCTCTTTGACAAAAGAAGAATCGGTACTTACCAAATTGAATGAATGTAACAAAATGTACGCACATCCTTTGGCACGTGTATAATCGTTCTGCGAGTTGTTTCACCTGTCCACATTCACTGCAAACTATTTAAATACCGTGGTAGAAAGTTTTGACAAAATCGCATCTGCTACGAATTTAGACGGATAAGCAAATAAGAAAAATGAGAAAACAGAAGACATCCAGAAATCGAAGCTTTTCGTCTTAGATTCTCCCTCCATGTCAAACCCTTTCTCTTCACCTGTTGCAAAATTATTAAGCAGATTAAAACCTGTGGGCAAAAGCCGCCAATGAAAATAAAAACACTATCTTTACCTTTGCGATTTTTCCACGGCTTCACTGTAAAAAAACAATGAATAAAACTGTTGAACAACTTAGACTATGCATACTGTACAATTTTATTAGTATGATTATTTATATTTTATAATTATTTTTCAAATGTTACAAGAATGAATGGTTATAATGTGTTAGAAATATTTTTGAGTTAGTTGTAAAGATATTTGTTAAAGGTTTGATACAAAGTGAGGTAGAGTGTATTGGTGTTTTATTTTTAGAATTTGATTTAATTATTACTGAGTCATTCTTAAATAATAATGGGTAGAGTTAGTCTATAAATAATTGAGAGTCTTAATTAATATTGGTGATTAGTTCACGGTGACATAATAATCTCATTCTAGTATATTGAAAGCTTTTAATTAATATTGGTGATTAGTTGACTTTATCTTAAGTTAGCTAATATTTTCTATTATTGTATGTAGCAATAATTGCAGCCTAATAATCCTATTACAAGATTTAAATAGATTTAACATTGGTAATTAGTTGGTTGTCTTAAATTAGCTAATGATTTTTATTATTGTATGTATCAATCACTTTAACATAATAATTCTAGTATATTGATCTTACTTTATGTAAATAGAAAATATAAGAAGATAAATAAAAATAAAACTCAGCAAGTGATATTAAGCTAGTCTTTATTGTTTTATTAATTGAATTGATAAATACCTTATATCCTTTTAATTCATTATATTTATGATATATAAATTAAGATGTCATACATTTCTGATTTCCTATTTATACAATGTAATATCAAATCAATTCCATTTTATAATTCCTAAATAGTTATTTTACATTATTTTATAAATAAATATTTTTATATTATTGGACAAAACTTTAAACCCATCTTCTAAGGGTTAACAATTTTTACCTAAATAAAAAATATGAAAACAAACTACACTAACAACCATTCAGTGATATCATACATACCTCGGCCAACTTCAACCAAAATGAGTAAAAATACCTCACATAAACCTCGAAGATGTGATCTCATCCCCTCTGCTCACTTTTACTGACAAATTAAGTACAGAAGTCCGCAAGTCGCGCCCTCTTTTTCCTGTTAGGAGCCAAACGAAGTATTCTTCCTCCTTTCTCCTATTCGATTGCCCAAACCAGTAAGTATTCTGTCTTTTCAGCAACAATTCAACTGTAAAACATTTGTAAGAGGAAAGATAGATATATAATCACGTCTCAAATAAAACGAATCAAACCAGAGTTTCTCATCTTCATTCCCTCGTGGCGAGCCCCGTCTTCATTCCCTCGTGGCAGGCATTTGTAAGAAGAAAGATAGATATATAATCATGGCTCAAATAAAACGAATCAAACCTGAGCTGTTTCATCTTCATTCCCTCGTGGCGAGCCCATCTTTTCCATGTTATCTGTTTCAAATAATTAAACAGTTAAAAAGCAAATGCCAAAAAATATGAAACTGCAGACGGTGGATATCGACCATAGGACAATTATCGCTGCCCTATGCAAAAAATTAAAACCATGTAAAATAATAAATAAAAACGGTTTAACCTCTCGTGTTATATCAAGAATACAGTAAAACAGCTACGGCTCCCTGCACCAAAATTAGATAAAAATGCCACGGTACATACATACACTGCAATACCGAACAAATTAATCAATTAATTAATGTTAACCCTCATCTTCCACTGGGTTACCTGTTTACTTGGGATATTCTCATCTACCTGTTTACCCGGGCTATCTCCATGAATATAGGTTCTGGACATCCAACTGATGGCGTTGAGCAAAATCAATCTCAAGTAAATAAACAATAAATGTTCGAATTGATAGAATTTGTAGCTGAAAATTACCGAATGATAGAAATGAAGAATCGGTACTTACCTTATCTTACCAAATAGAAAAGAAGAATCGGTACTTACCTTACCAAATTGAATGAATGCAGCAAAATGTACGAACCTCCTTTGGCACGTGTATTATTGTCCTGCGTGTTGTTTCACCTGTCCAATTCGCTGCAAACCATTTAAATACCGTGTGTTAGAAAGATTAGACAGAAAAACTATGCATCTGCGGCAGATTTAGACGGATAAACAAACAAGAAAACAGATGGCAGGTTCAGAAATCGAAGCTTCTCGTCTTATATTATCCTTCCATGGCCAACCCTTCTCTTCACCTGTTGGAAAATTAGTAAGCAAGTCAAAACCATTAATCAAAAACTGTCAAATCGAATGAAAGCACTATCTCTTCGGTGAAAGCCCTTTCGATTTTTCCACAGCTTCACAGTAATAAAGAAATAATGAATCAAAATTCTTGATAAATATGGGTTCCATGCATAGTCGTTATATACCAGGGCGTTTTTCACTGTACAAATTTAGATATGGAAAAACAAAAGCATACCTATTTCTATTGATCAAGAATTTCGAGAATTTCATTCCAATGATTAAGAATTTCTTCAATAATTTCGAGAATTTTCTATTCAATAGATCAAGAATTTCATCTCTATCGATTTTTCTGCTCAGCAACAAAATAGAATCGCCAAGATAAACAATGCAAACAATCTTTAAAAACCACAATTACAATCAAAACAGAGAAAAACACAATGAAAATAAAACACTAAAAAACCCAGAATGCATGGCCATGCAGGAAAGAAAATAAACAGGAAAGAAAATAAACTTGAAAAGGAAACCAGGTAAGCCAATGCAATGCGGACTACAGAAGAAGATGATGAGATGAAAGTTTGAACGCGCTATGTGAGAGATGGTGTTATATAATGATTCTCTCAAACGGTCACTAATAGCTTTTGGGAATAGCTTTTTGGAAGGGGGAGTGGGTCCATCAACATCCCACTTCCAATTTGAATTCCATGTAAAATTTGAGTTCCCAGCTTTTTCCACCTGTGCTTTTGTAAATATTACAAAAATATATTTTGTATTTCTTCCCACATCTGTGCCCCTTTGTTTAAGTTTACTAACCAATTCTGCCTCTTTTCTAAATATTGCGCACATATGGTTTCTAGTTTTGCTACTCTGTTATGCTCTATGTGCATTTGTTTAATTTCTTAATATATTTTTTTGATAATCAGAACCCAGTTTGTGAGTGTAAAAGGAAAAAGCACTAGTGGTGGAATATTTAACCAACGAGGTTAATGAAGGGAACGGGGTTTTGCTTATGCTGTCTTTTTGTGTTTTTTAAGATTGCAAAGTAAATATAAAATACGGAGTTTTATTTATTCCTTCATGTCGTAATGTTAATTTTCGAGTTTTGATCAATTAGATCTATGATTAAAATGAAGACGGTTAATTAATTATTAAATATATTTAGAATGTGCGATAAAATTATTTTCGTTATAATGAAATAGTTTTTCAAATTTATTGGGAAAAAAACAAATTTGAGCTTAATCTATTTATTTTGTAGAGTAATAATAAAATTAATTAATTATTATAATATTTTTAAGAAAAAATTTTGAGCTAAATGGATTGTAATAAATGGTAGAGATATGTGTTAATGTGGTAAAGATATGTGTTATGGTTTGTAAAAAGTGAGGTAAAGTTCTTTGGTGTTTTTTTAATCTTTTGTATTTTTATTTTTTTTTTATCTAATAATGGACCTAAACTATTTTTATGAATCACTTGTAAATAATGGACAGAATTAGTCAATAAATAATCTAGAGCCTTTAGTTAACATAAATGATTAGTTGTTTTTGTGTTAAGTTAATGAATAATCTTTATCATTGTATGTGGCAATCACCATGGCATAGTAGTCCCTACCTATTGATTTGACAATATGTAAATAAATCCTATAAGAACTTAAATAAAAATAAATCTCAATGAATGTGACTTTAGGCTAATTAGTGTTGTTGCATTAATTGAATTGATATATACCTTATGTCATTCAAATGCATTACATTTATGATTATGGATTCAAAGGTCTTACACTTCAGATTTCCTATGTTCACACTAATTTGGTACACAATGAAATTTTACATATGAAGAAAAGGTTAGCTAAAATGAAAGGGTACTCATTCCCCCCTTGGCACTAAGAATTCTAAGAATCAAAGCCTATCTAACCTCAAGAGGAACTAATTTCCCCCCTTTGAGCTCATAATTATTTTCATGGATTGAGCAAAATGATAAAAATAAGCACAAAACACCCATAATTATTTCAAGATAATATATTAAACTGTGGCTCCTTTGGAAGACATGGTAGTTGCAGAACAACAACCAAGTCCATAGAATTTCACAGCTATAATTCAAGTCATGACGACAACAATGCAATTTGTACATATCCAAAACATGACTTTGGAGGCATTGGAAAATGCAGCGCAGTGTTTGACATAATGCACTCATGTATTCCAATCCAATGGCAAGTTCTAAACTCAATATCTAGTTGAGCATCCATGTAACATCACCTAAGTTCAAGTGTACACTAGATGGTGAAAGTTTAAACCCCTAAATCTACAAAATGGTATTTTTTAATTCATGTTTAGAGTGGACATAACAACAAAAAATGAAATGCACTATGATTCACTTAGAAGACATTTCAGGAATGGTGGATGAATCATCAAACTCCATTTTTTTTCCAAGACACAAATCAATTTTGAACTTAATGTCACCACATTAATAAGTCATTCTGGTGTAGCTCTCATCAAATGGGATGATCTCTACATTGTTATAAAGGAGAAATTATATTCTTCAAACACCATCAAATAACTACAACTCCAACAATACCAATATCATATTATACAATAATTCATTACTTATTCCCCAAGCTACAAATCCATCTTCAAATCTTTAATGAAGAACAATACTTATCAATAAATTCAAATCAATTTTACCTTTTTCCTACCATTATTCTTGTGTCAAAACCAATAAGCAATAATTCCCACAAAAAGTACTATTTGGTCAAGATTGGATCATTGCGTTATTTTTCATCCATATTGATGCTTTAGAGTGGAAAAATTGGAGTTTAGACTACATGAACAATTTTAAAAAAATTGGTGGGACCCACTTTGGAGAATTGGAGTTTGAAAACTTTGTGTTGTTTTTAAGCCTTAAATGATAATTTTTGGGGGTAAAAATTTCTTGCTTAAATGTGAGATCTAGTGATGTTGTTCTACATTGAGAAATCTTTACAACAATGTAAGAATCACATCATTCTGAGTTTGGATGCAAAAGTTATGCCTCTCACAAGTTGAACTATTATTATTGACCACTATGGTTCAAGAGGATGCCATGTCAATCATTGTTTCTCATGCAAAAGAGTCAAATTTATAACTCTAGTTGAGAGATGAAGGATTCAAACTTGATCCTAGTTAGCTATTAAGATATGTTAATATTGGGTCACTAAGAGGAATAATAGTTCCATTCATTTCGATTATATAGTGTTTTGCACTAGAGAAGAACAAATTGGGAGTGGGAATGGGAGGGCATAACACAAGGGGGTTTGGTGTCTGTGGGACCCTATCAAGCCACGAGTTTCGGGTAACTCCACAGAGAGTGTCGTCCCTTTTTGTACTTGAACTACTTATATTCTAGAGAAGGAAACAATAGAGCAACCTAAACTTCTAGCTCAGTTTTCTCCCATAAGGGATTCTAGAGAATATATTGTGTTCAATGCGGTCAATGCATTATTGTATTTCATTGTTCCCTATTTTCTACATTTTGTATTTTACATGCATAAGCATAAAATTATAATTAAAAAAATCTAGAATATAAGGAAATTAACCCTCACATTATATATTTTTGTCTATTTTTATCAGATATGTTACGACAAACTATTTAGTGGAATGTCCACAACAACTTGTGGATCATATTGATATCGAAGCGGGTTTCTTTGTGAATTTTGTGGGAAATTGCAGGGGATCTAGGGATCAGTTTAAGTAGGAAGTCGTAAAACATCCCAATAATAGCCAAAAAATATGTTCATAATAGCCCTTGAGATCCAACAAAGAAGAGATGTCCATTGTTAGAAGCTTATTTCATTGATCTAAACTATAATGTGAACCTCCTCATGGTAGCCATAAAAAAAGCCTAGGTTTGTGAAAGAGGGGGGAGGTTCTAACTCATAGATTAGATCAGATGGAAAATTGAGGGATGAGTAAGATCTTGAGGAGTCAAGCAAAGAACCTGAAAAGCATCAGCCAAGTTTTAGTGACATGAACCATTTATGATCCTTATTTAAGATGGATGCAAAGATATACATAAAGCCATATCAGGGCAAGATTGATGCTTTAAAATTAAGTCATTTGTTGCAACTATTAGAAATTCACTTTATTGTTCACCCTGTCGATGAGGAACAAAAAATATCATTTGCTAGATTGAAGCTAGAGGGCCATGCCCTTTCCTAGTGGAAAAGTCACACACAGACATTTAGGATGGAGGGTGATCCCCCAATAACTACGTGGGAGGATTTTAAAACCCTCATAAGGTCTTGGCTCCACCTTGTTGGGTATTTAAAGGACCTATGGATCCAATGGAACTACATGAGGTAGAGTCAGGGGCAGAGTGTACTATAGTACACCATTGAATTCGAGAAGATGGTCATTGTTAGTCAATTTAATTGTACTAGAATTCCAGAACATTTTATCTTATCAATCAAATTTTATAGACTTGTGAAGTGTACAACAAAATATGTGCAAGGACTTAGCTTCTAATTCTATCAAATGTAAATTGACATTTAAGGGAAATTATGTTCTATGAAAGTGATTTAAATCTAGTTTAACTTAATATGATTAGGATTATGAAACATTTAAAGACCCTCTTTTCCATGTAGAAATTTAATTGATTTTTAACAACAAACTTCTGATGAATCTTTGAATATAATGGTTTAGAGTTTTTATAGATTTGAACCCTATCCAATCGAAAGTTCCATATGAACAACCTACATCATATTGACACACCAAAAGAAAATAAATCCACATTGCTTGAAATTGAAATTCACAATGCAAAATTAAACCTAGGTGATCATTGGAGTAATTCTAAATTTCAATTCTTTTTAAACTTATTTCCAAGCGCTTGATTGGAAGACTGTAATGAAAATAAAGTACTCAGTTAAATGCTAGAAAAAAAAAAATATTTATAATATTGTATGAAACAAAGCATGTAAATTAGATTGTGAAAAATAAGAAAAGCTATACTGTGAAAAACATATGAAAAAAGTGCCACACATCCTTGCATAGGGAGCCCTCCTGGTGGTCGTGCTAGCTTGAAGAAACCTCAAAACCTAAATATGAATAGAATCTCCGAATTTAGGCTTTTGTGATCCATAATTATGAATGTTAGGACATCTTTCAATATTAATCACGTCAGAGCTTTTTGTCGACGCATTTCGAACCATCCAGTGTGGTTCATCATCATGACAAGATGCAAAGCCAAATCATGGAAACATATTAAATAGCGACGAGGAGAGCTTTCAACCAGTATAGTTTAACGTCTAGTTTTCACTAAATAATAAAATATTATAATTAAAGAGTGAAGTCCTTAACTATATTTTGACTAAAAAAGTGAGTGTTAAAAATATTAATCAATAAAATTAATACCCTATAAATACTTAGAATTGACTACCTAATTATCTAACTTATTTTGACTAATAAAATATATTTAAATTTTAACCTATAACTAACCTCTAAAAATGTTAGGACTAATTAAATATAAAATTTAGAATAATTAAACTCCTAGAAATGACTAAATAAATATTTAATTTAGCAATGAAATTTTGATTAAATGCTTCAATAAGTCCTTGTCCAACAACTTCTCTTAGTGATTGCTTGCTTCACTCTTTCTTGGGCTTTGTCTTCAATTGAGCTCTGGTACCATGTTAATTTTAGATAACAATGGTATGTTCTATGCTTTAGCACAATTTACTTCAAGGTTCTTTTAGCAACCCAATGACAATTTCCAATTATATCTAGTAGCAATCACATTAACTTAAACACATTGACAGTAAATGCAGATAGACCATAAAAATATGTAGAGAAGACAAGCCAAGACAAAGAGGACACAAGATATAGTGGATGCCAGGGAAAAACCCCAATGTGGGGAAACCCTATGATCAAATATTCTTATTATTCTTCAATAGTTCAGGAGAGAGAGAGAGAGAGAGAGAGTACAAATAGCATAATTACATGCCCAAAAAATTCATATCAAATCAACAGCGAACAATAGTTAACTACAACCCTAACTAGAAAGTCAAAGGTGGTCAAAGAAACTCCAAAATGTCTTCCAAGCAGTTTGGTCCACAACAGAAGAATTCGACCTTCCAAGAGGGTCAAAGTCATCCCAAAAACAGTTTGGTCAACCTAGTCAAATGTTGCTGTAATTTCTGTCGTCAAAGGTTGAAGTCAATGTTGAAGTCAAACCAGTCAAATTGTCCCAATCACCTTGAAAATTGTGCCAGTCAATGCAGCCTTCAAAAATTAGAATCATTTAACATAAATTTAACATTCTTATTGAAGCATTTAATCAAAATTTCATTGCTAAATTAATTATTAATTTAGTCATTTCTGGGAGTTTAATTATTCTAAATTTTATATTTAGTTAGTCCTAACATTTTTAGAGTCTAGTTACACGTTAAAATTTAAATATATTTTATTAGTCAAAAGAAGTTAGATAACTAGGCAATCAATTCTAAGTATTTATAGGGTATTAATTTTATTGATTAATATTTTTAACACTCACTTTCTTAGTCAAAATATAGTTAAGGTCTTCACTTTTTAATTATAATATTTTATTATTTAGTCAAAACTAGCAACTAAACTATAATGGTCGAAAAATTATCTCTCCTTGTCGCTATTTAATATGTTGTCATGATCTGACTATGCATCTCGTCCTGATGATGAACCACACTAGATGGTTCAAAACATGTCGACAAAAAGCTCTAATGTGATTAGTACTGAAAGATGTCCTAACATTCATGAATAGTGTTGAGCTAATTTATTGACTAAATTAACACAAGTATTTAATTATCAATCCGGGTTTGTAAAACTTGGAGGCAAATCCACTATTTGTGAAGATCAAGTATAACCAAACTTTGAAAGATAAATGATTAAAAACTAAGAGAAAATATATCCTAAAACTCTTGATTCAATCAGCTTAAAAGAGGAAACATTGAAAGAGTTCTTGACTCAAGAAGTCTACTTTCACCTCAGTTATTACTTAATGAATTAGAGATTATAACCAAAAATTCAAGATGCATAAATCATACATGAAAAAGGCTCTTAACTTAAGAGACACTTAAAGTTTCCATAATAACTCATTCATCTCAAGATATAAATCTAAATGGAAACAAACTATTTGCATGTAAACAAAAGAGACTAACTCTAATTTACCATTTCATAGAGAGAATGCCCAACTTGAACACTTGTTTTCCAACTCAATTAGATGATGAATAAACCATTAACAAATGAAATCAATCACTATTCATAACCATGACGCAATCCGAAATAAGACTTTGAAAAACTAAAGCTACCATCAACCAGATTTGTAATGAAATAAAACTAGTTTAACTTGGAAGTGTACTTAGCTTGGAGTGGGGGCCCTCCACCCTTGCCTTGCACACTTATGAAGATGATATCAGAAGCTTTATATCAGCCAAACATCCATGTATTGATCAGCAAAATGAGAGTAACACAAGTCTCCAACTTAAGTCTTCAAACCAAAAATATTACAGCATAAAAGTATCATATGTCAAGTGTGTTGAGCCATCAAAGTGTGGCTCTTAAATAAGGAGTTCATGAAACCAACTGATCTAAAATCACTCTAACAAACATATCTACTCTAATCCACCTATCCAAGTCGAATCCAATTCCCTCATCCCAAGAAATATGACTAATATCAGGGAATCCCAAAACAACCCTATTTAGATGGGATTTCTGGATGACTAGTCATGATTGACTAGCTCCAAAAAGGCATAATAAAGCTCGTTCTGTTGGAACCAAGCATAGGTGGCTTGGTCCTAGTTCCCAAGCTTTCTATTTATGCATCCCATTCGTGCTGAAGTGGCCTGCATCCATATCAACCATGAAGTGATTACGGGAATTTCTGAAATTGCCAAAATTGCACTTAAAATCAAACTTTTATAAAAACTTTAGAAATTGACAAATTAAAGTTAAATACCTGATTAGACATCAAATATTCATTAAAATGAAATGGATGAAGTGAAAATGAAGGATAAATGGATAGCTAGGTAAGTTTCTCAAAGCAAAATAAGATCAAAACTGAGGCCCAACAAATAGAATCACATATGCATACACATAAAAATAATGGAACCCAATTGATATGCAAACCATACTAAACATAAAAGGTTCATATAGTAATTAAACTGAAAATATATTTGTTCATCTACTATGTTGAGTGATACTGCAATATATACCGTCTATAAAGTAATAATCTTCAGAGTTCCTTGCTAAAAATCATAACCAAAAAACTTAGAGCATATAACTCATCCATCGCGTGATGCTAAATGAGTTTGGGTGATCACACATAGCCAACAAAATATTATTCTCCAATTCTCAATATTTCAAGGATATATTGTTATTTATTAGGATCTTTCAATGCCTTTTCATAGTTCCATGTCACAATTCTTGAGTGCTCTACCTTTTCACTATATCATGTAATTGTTCACCACTTTGAATGGAACTTTGAACTAGTGTAGTTAAAATTGTGATTTTATCGTTTTCTCGCGAGTTTTTCATCAAAACGATAATAACGCCAGTAGTACTCGCAATTTTTTTTATACGCGATTTTTTCAGAATTTATCGTGGAGGGTCGGGGCAACGTAGTTTTATAAGCCAAAAAATGAATTTCTTTTATTTCATTTGGACAGCAGAGCGCGCGGAGGGCAGTGGAGACTTGGAGTGCTGGAGAGACTTGGAGATTTTGCCATTTTGGAGCTAAATCAACTGCGTGGAGGAGAAAATCAAAGAGTTTGCTAAGGAGGAGACCAATTATCTCCATAAAAACGGTATGAGTACCAATTTTTTTTTTTTTTCATTGTTTTGAAACTTTGTTTTTGTTTTTTTCAGTGTTTTTGGTTGGGTTTGGAATGGAGTTTTTGACAATTATTGTCCAATGTATTGTTTTTTTAGTTTTTTTGGTTGGGTTTGGAATGGGGTTTCTTAAATTGTATGTAATTTTTTTAGTTTTTGTACAATGTAAAAATTAAAATACTAAATTGTAAGTTTGTAACTTGTAAATACTAAATTGTAATCCTTATTTTCCCATAGGTTCACAACTTCACCAAAACACAATTCAAGTTTTCAACTTCAATGTTCATAATCAAACATGCCAAGAAAATTGGATCCTTTCTGGGAATATGATGAACCTGATGCTCCAATGATATACTAAACTTGACTTGCAAGTTGTGTGGACACCATATGTCTGGGGGGGTGTACAGATTGAAGTATCACCTTGCAAAAATTCCTGGATTTGATGTAGGGCCTTGCAAAAATACAAATCCTGAACTCATCCAACGAGCCATGAAAGCATTGGAAGCTTTAGACCAGAATAGAGAGGCCAAAAAAGAAGTGAAGAGGCAACTAAAAATGTCAGTTGAATAAGCAAGTGGCACTGTTTCTACTACAACATCAACCAATCTGGTAGCTGCCACATCATTTTTTGTTCCTCAAACCACACTTGGTTCACAACCTCTATCAATTCAATGCTAAAAAGAACCAAGAAAGAACAAACTGACAAGTTGCTGGAAAAATTTCTCCTTTGGAGCAGCATTGTAAGGAATAATCCATTTTTCCAACCTGTTATTGATGCTATTGCAACTATTGGCCCACGGTACAAAAGCCATTCTTATCATGATTTCAAAGGCCGAATTCTTCAAAATGAAAAGCTTGACTGCACCCAAAGATTGGAGGATTTTAGGGCATCATGGGCACAAACAGGATGCACTGTTATGTCAGATGGTTGGACTGACCAAAAGGGGAGAACCCTTATAAACTTCTTCGTTAGCTGTCCCAAGGGGACTATGTTTATCAAATCTGTTTATGCATCTACACAAATCAAAGATGCAAGAACTTTATGTGATTTGTTAGATGTGTTTATTTTGGAGGTGGGTGTAGAAATGTTGTCCAAGTCATAATGGACAATGCTGCAAATTATGTTGTTGTTGGCAGGATGCTTATGGATAGGCATCCTACTTTATTTTGGACACCTTGTGCTATACACTATATTGACTTGATGCTGGAGGACATAGGGAAAATTCCCTTTGTCAAAAATATTGTTGACTCATCCAAAAGCATTACAAAATTTATGTATAACCATACATCTGTGCTTAGCTTGATGAGAAGATTCACCAACAACAAAGAGTTAGTGTGCCCCGCCATTACATGGTTTGCCACCAGTTTCATATCTCTTCAATCCCTCTTGAATTCTATGTGGGATGTGAAGAGAATGTTTCTCTCAGAGGAGTGGCGTGCTTTGCCAATGAGCCGCAAACCAGAGAGAGAGGCCGTATGTAGACTAGTTTCATACCAGGAAGACTCCTGGGCGGGAGTGCAGGAGGTGTGCGTCATTACCGAACCTTTGGTAAAGGTTCTTCGGTTAGTTGATGGTGAGAAGCCCACAATGGACTATTTGTATGAGGCCATGGACAGGGCCAAAGAAGCCATTCGGGCCTACTATGATGACAAGGGAGATGATGGGTTTCAGAGACAACTCCTCTTATGGGGAGTGATTGATGAGGGATGGAACAACACACTCCATCATCCCATTCATGCTGTTGGGCTTTTCTTGAACCCTGCATTTTCTTACACATGTGGGTTTGTATTTGATGTTGAGATCATGGATGGATTCTTATCCTGTGTCCAGAAGATGGTGCGATCTCCAGCAGAATGTACAAAGATCTCTAAAGAAATTGAGACATATAGGATGGTAGGTGGCACATTTGGCTTTGACATGGTTGTGATCTATAGGATGATTAAAATGCTAGGTATTTTTTAGTTTGTAAATTTGTTTCAAATTTCATTGTCTCTTCAAATTCCATTTTTTCTTATGTTTATTTAAAATTTTATTTGTAATTTTGTTGTAGATGCATGGTGGAGAATGTATGGTGCCAGGGTACCCCTTCTGCAAAAGCTTGCCATTTGAATCCTCAACCAAACATGTAGTTCCTCAGGATGTGAGCGCAACTGGAGTGCATTTGAAAAAGTTCACAACAAGAAGCGCAACAAGTTAACACTTAAACCTTTAAAATATTGGAAATTTCCAAATAAATTTTTGAATTCATTAAACAATATTTTTTTTTGTAATTATTAATAATTATTTCATGATCTTTGTACAGGTTGAAGTCCCAACAACTTAATGACATGGTTTACGTCTACTACAATCTTCGATTGTGGGTGACACAACTTGAGAGGACACCTGATATGGAGGCCATCTCATTGGATGGGATTGACACCACTGCTACATGGAGGGTTGAGGCTGAGGGGCCTCTCATGGAGTCTTCTAATGATTGGTTAGTGCGGGATGTAGTGGAGGGGGGGAGGAGGAAGAGGAGGAGGTGACACCACTTGCCCGGGCTACCCCTACCACTAGTAGAGGACATGGTCTACCTCCTATAGCTCCTACTTCTAGTTCTTCAGCTTCTAGAGCACAACAGACTCCATTGCCAACTCCACCAGCACCAGCATCTACATCTAGAGGGACAGGGAAAGTTGTGACTTTTTCTCGCAAGAGGGGCAAAGGAAATCAACAGTATCAGACTTTAGTTATTTTGTTCATTTTATGTATATGACATTATGACTCATGAAATACATTATTATATTTTTTGTTGATATTTTGAGGCTGAGTTGGGACTCATGACATGATTCATTGTTATGTGTGATTCTAGCACTATAAATGATATTAAACATCTTATATATTAGTTCTTTTATCATATTTATGTGTCAATGTATTTATTTTATGTTGTCGATGGTTTAGATATTAAAAAAATTGAAAAAAAATGAATATTTTGTACCAAACAATTTTTTCCCGATTATTACGATTTTTTTCCTCGCGCCGATATTATCCTGATAACGATTAATGCAACATTGCTTTGAATTTGCTACAATAATGACATGTTTGCTTCTTTGGTTTGTTTAATATGTAAATAACCATCCTGGTACTTTTTTTGTTCCATTCCTTGGTTCAACTGAGTTGTCCATAGAGGTGCACCACACTACAAATCTACTACAAGTCTACAAAGAAGCTATATATTTTATTACGTTCTGCAATCATCACATTTTAGCTCACTTTTATAAAGAAAGCATATCTAACTATAGAATATTGGACACATTTACTTTGAAGATCCTTCTTGTATCCTTTGTAACTATGATAGTGTACATATGTATGGATGGTGACAAAGATATTCAAAAATTATTATTATGAAGGTATTTAAAAGGTAAAAATGGTCAAAACTATGATAGCAAAGTGAAAAAAAGGATTCGATTTCTTGGCCCATCATCCATCCTGTTTGGTATCTCTCCCAAGAGCCTAAATGTATCGCTTAAGTATATAGGGTGTTTATATAACCATATACAAAAGCAAGTGATGTTGTTGAGCCAAGATAATGGATGAGGCTTATGTACAAACAAAATACCTAGAAAACATAGGCCAAAAGTAAGGTCAGTCAAATGGTTTGAAGCAAAAACAACACCAGGAACCTTCCAAGGAAGGGAAGAATACATGGAAAGGGGAAAAGGAGAAGAAGATAGTGACCACTACACATCGATGAAAGGATCATGGAAATCATTACAAACATTGCAACATTCATGGCCACAGAGAAGAGAAGTGCTAGAAATTGCATCCAAAGCTAAACTCGAAGAACTAGAAGAAGGGTAGGAAGAAAATAAATTATTTGCACATATTCAATCAATCAAGTGGAAAGTGGCTCTAACGTGGGCATGAAGATTGTCTATACCCCATGGAGAAGAAGGTGAAATTAAGTGGACTTCATCATCATGAAGAGAAGGAGATGACCAAGCTCTTCCATATTAATATATGGGTCAAGAAGTCAAAGATCAATACCTTGTTCAACTAATATTCACAAGATAGTTTCATAGCAATGGATATGATCAACAAAATTGGATTGGAATTTTGGGATCATCATGACCCATATCCACTGGGATGGGTAAATGACGATGATGAAATTAAGGTAACAATATAGTGTAGGATAAATTTTTTTATCATTTCCCATCTTATTGATGATGGAATTGGATGTAATTCCACTTGATGTACATGGAGTTGTGTTTGGGAGTATATATCTATATCAAATATATAATATTATATATTATATATATATATAACTTATATATATATAATAATATATATATATATATAATATATGTCAAATGAAATTTCATGTAGATATCCAACCAATATGGCGTCATCAAGGATTTAAAATCATTAATAATCAATGTGCACAAAGGAAAGTCCAAGATTTCATTGGTATGTGCCAACTAAACCAAGAAAATGATGAGTTCTAGCAAGAAATATGTTTTCTTATTTTTAAGAGAAAAATAGTCTAGTGAGGATTCAATAAGGACAAAGACATCCCTAGAGGGGTGTAATAAAGAATAGAGACAATAACTAAAAAGGTTGGCATATGCATACAAGGGAGTTTTCTAGGATCTTAAAGGGATACCACCAAAGGGGTAATTGGAGCACAAGATGAAATTGTTGTTGGACTCTCCATGGCCAAATATTGGGTTGTACAAATAATTTAGTATGGAAGAAATAAAGGGAAGAAGCATTTGTAGTAGTTGCTAGATCAGGGTGTAATTCAACCAAGAAACTCACCTAATGGGTCACCCATCGCAATTGTACCAAAGAAGGATAGAATTTGGCGAATATGAATTTATTTAGAGAGTTAAACAAGATTACACTCAAGAACAAGCACCCCTTGCCTAGGATTAATGATTCTTAAGGTTAGTTTCACCAAGGGAAATATTTCACCAAGTTGGATTAAAAATCAAGGTATGACCAAGTTCCAATAAAAGAAGAAGACACTTAGAATACCACCTACCAACCCAAACAAGGTCATTTAGTCGATGCAATGCATCAATTGTGTTCATGATATTAATGAATGATATATTGTGCCCTTATCTATATTCATTTCTTGTTGTTCATTTGGGTGGTATACTAGTTTACATTGCTACACAATTGCTACCTAGAAGGATCATATGTCACACTTGATGCAGGTGCTTTTGCACAACAGTCTTTGGTGTATTTGGGTTATGTGGTTGGTGGAAGGGAGCTCAAGATAGATACTATAAATATGAAGACCATCATGAATTGGTTGGTGCTTACAAATGTCTCCGAAATCAATATTTTGTTAGGGAAACACAATACTTAATGAAACTCATAGCTTCATTTTCAACAATAGCTACACTACTCCATGCCATCAGGGTGAGTGGTAAGATTTTCCAATAGGGGAAGGGTTAACATAAATCATTTGAATAGTTGAAAAATAAAATCAATTAAGCATCAGTTCTCCTATTACCAAACTTGCATTAGCCCTTCAAAGTGAGGACAAATGTGAGTGGGTATGTCACGGCAACAATTTTGATGTAGGGATGAAGTTTTACATGCTACCATTCTGAAGTGTTTTATGGGGTGGTTCTCAACTACCCTACTTATGATAAGAAGCTCTATGCCCTATTATAAGTTTTCAAAAAGTGAAAACACTATCTAATGGAAAAGGAATTTATCATCCACATAGATCACCAATCCTTATAGTACCTACAGGTCCAAAGTAAGCTATGGTAGACTAAACGATGCAAGTGGATGGGTTTCTTACAAAAATTTCATTTAGTAATGAAGTATAACAAGGGTAACACAAACAAGTTAGTTGGCATGCTTTCAATGCCACTGACATAGAAAAAAATTAGCTTTAGGAACTCAAATGCACATGGATAATTTAATCCATAATGCACATAAAGAGGCATGTATAAAGGATGAGAATTTTGAGGAGGTATTTCAACAATTGTGGAGCTAGAGTCATGTAGACAATAGAGATACCACAGTTGACTATCATCTCTAGAATGGGTTACTCTATAGGTTGGTCAAGTTTTTATTCCTAAAGGTAACTGAATGTAGTTGACTGTAGTTAATTAGAGAGGCTCACACCTCTAAAGTTGCATGGAATTTTGGTGTAGTTAAGAAAATGGTCAACTTATAAAGTATGCGTACCAGCCAAGAATCCAAGAAAATGTAATGAGGTTCATTAGAGGATTTATGCTTTGTTGTACTATAAGTCTCGTAATAGGATGTTGGACACAAATTGTCATTGATGTCAATATGGCAATATTGAAGGAGTAGACAAAGCCAAGAGGATCACACAGAGTTATCGGAGCCAAGAGGAGGAAACAAAGCCACCAGAGGAGCAAACAGAGAAAAGCGCAGACAGAGCCAATGGAGGCATGCAAATAAGTCATCGGAGAGCTTATATGCATGCAGGTAACAACTATCGGAGCAACAATGCCAAAGGAATACTCTATCGGAGGAGTAGAGCTATCGCATATCACATATGCCAAGAGTAAGGTTCATAAGCGGAGCAATATACATATATAAACAAAGTAAAAACAATGGAACAATATATATATGCATGCATCCCCGACAATACACTATCGGAGGCCAAAACTCACGTATATATGTCGTTATCTATCGGAGGTGGAAACCGAACTTGAAATTTATTACACGGGAGCAGTGAGTCATATTGTGTCCAACACCTAATATTGCATCGCAAAAATGAAGTGGTCTGCATTAACGTCAAGGCCTGATCTTGTGCGACTTGTGATCGCCAATAACAATATCGCATTGGACCTCCGCCAAGGGTAACCCCCAATTGCGATGAACGTATGCAGACCCGCCGCCACATTACAGTTTGACTCAATGCTATCGCGTCCACCATGTCGGAAGTGATCCATTGCAAGTTATAAAGGGATGGCGCTATAAATTGCGATTGTGATTACACACGGACCCAAAGGGGTTATCAACTGCTGCTTAATACCATATCGCATCCGATCCATCAGAGTAGTGGAGGATCGGCCGTCGACCGTCGGCCATCGGCGGAGTCATGGGTCCGATATATAAAGGACCCCTGGTAGTCACAAATCACTGATTGCGATTTAAGCATGGACCCGATACAAGAATAGGTGCGGGTAAACTAAATTTGAAATCCGCCATTAGTGTTTCTCGCCTATTTTTCATATATTTTCCTGTGTAACTGTGTTTTTGCTTGCAGGGTGGTTTTAAGTCGAACGGCTTACGATGGCTGTTTCCGGTGGTTTTTAGAAGGCTAAACGTCAAGTAAATGGGGTGATTCATGGCGATATTGATTGCGATTGGACGTGGCAATCCATTAAATGAAGTAGAACTCTGTGCATGCCCACAATCATTGTTAAAGGAGCGTTGTTACAGTCGTAACCAGTAAGATGTGTTCTCCATGGATTTTTGGACCTCTCAAATGAATCTACGTGTCCTCAGAAAGTCAGTGAACTTGAACAGCACAGAGGAAGCCGCAGCGACCGAGGAGGAAGCCTAAGAGGCGGTGTAAGCGGAAACGAATGGACAAAGGCATGGGAATGTATAAAACAGTAAAAACAGAGAATTGTTGGTGCTGTTCTCGTGGTGAAGAACCAGAGTGTAAGGTAGTAGAAGCAGCAGAGGGAAAAGAGGCATCAGAAGCAGCGGAGGCTGCAGTGGCAGTAGAAGCAGCAGAGGTTGGAGAGTAGGAGTGAGAGAACCTCAGCTAAATAGAGTATAGCAGCATACTAGTTTATACCAAGGTTGGGTTGGAGCCCAAGAGGTTAGAGCCTCAGAACTGAATAGGACTGAAGTCATTGGGGGTAGGTGCTCCTAAGTACAGAATCACTGCAAAACAAAGTTGGTGCTCTAGAGGTTGGAGCCTCACTGAAGTCCAAGTTGGAGCTTGGCAACTATTCACAATCAGATTTATACTTATATTGTATTTATTTCATTGCACTGTCTTGAGTTTTAATAAAAGCATTAATTCCAGCTGTTGATTTTTGTGTTCTGTGTATACATATACATATCTATATATGTTTTTGGCAATCACTAGAACAATTAAAAAATAATAAGAAATGCTAATTCACCCCCCCTCTCAGTATTTCCAACAATTGGTATCAGAGTCGGCTTCTTCACACTAGCCTAACAACTTGAAGAAAGATCCGCAGCCATGATGAGAAATCACGAAGCATCAGGAAGACCTCCTTTGTTCGATGGCACTAACTTTGGTTTCTAGAAGAAAAGAATGACCTACTACTTAATGTCCCTTGGACCTGAAGTCTGGCATTTTGTTCAAAATGAATACAAAATGACTTCCACTCTTCCAATAGACCCAGACGAGAGGAAATCATACATCGAAAATGCAAAGGCCATGAACTCCATCACTAGTGGAATCACTAATTTCGAGTTTACAAAAATCATGCATTGTACCTTTGCTAAAGAAATGTGGGAGAAGCTAGTTGGCTTGTACGATGGAGACTCAAAAGTAAAAAAGGAAAAGATTCAAACTCACAAAAGACAATTTGAAAGTTTGAGGATGGAAGATGAAGAAGATATTGCAGCATACCTCCTCCGAGTAGCTGAAGTGGTAAATTCCCTGAAAGGATTGGACGAAAAAATTGAACAAAGTACCATTGTTCAAAAGGTATTAAGGTCTCTTCCAGACAGATTTGACTCCAAAATAAGCACTATAGAAGAAGCAAAGGATCTAGATACCCTCAAAATGGATGAACTCCATGGAATTCTCACTGCCTATGAAATGAGGATAGGTGGCTCAAGCTCCAAAGATGCAACATTCAAGTCCTCAAAGTCAAAGAAGGGGAAAGAAAGGAATGATTGTAGTGATGAGTCAAATGTGGAATCCAAATTGGCTCAATTTGTACAAAAGCTGAAGAGAGGATCTAAGCTTAAACGCAAGTATCCTCTTATCTATTTTAAATGTGGTAAAATAGGTCATTATGCAGCAAGATGTCCTCATAAACATGACAGTGATGATGAAGGAAATTCTGAAAGAATGTAAAAAGAAAGGGTTCAATACGAAAAACTTCTTCTCCAAGCAAGATGAGTCTGATGAGGATGAGTTTATGGTCATCAAAAAGAAATGAGGAAAGTGATCATGATGAAAGCCAAGAAACATTATTCATGGCACTCGTAGATGATGATGACTCAGGGCTGGAAGGAAATGTAGATGAACTGTTAATAAGCGCCTTTGAAGAAAATGAGAAACTACGGAACAAAATCATTTCTCTCAAAGTGGAAGACGAGGAAACAAGAAGGAGAGAAGATCTATTGGAAGAAAAGGAAGAGACTTGTGAAGAACGTGAGGCCGAAATAGTGTCTCTGAGAAAGGAGTTGGAGCAAATTATAAAGGGTTGTAAAAGCTCTCGAATACTTTAGACTATTCTAAAAAATCAAAAACCTCAACATGACAAGTCTGGAATAGGTTTCAAAGGAGAATCCTCAAGCACTAAGAATAGTGCGAAAAGCTATGCCGATGCACTTTCCTGCAATCCAAAAGATGAAAAATTATGTTATCAAAATTGCATCCCAGTTCCCAAGAATAAAGAGAGAATTACTCCAAAGAAGAATGTGGAGTCGAATCATGGACACTACAGCAAATACAAACCTGTACACCACCAAGGGCCCATCACAAATCCAAAGAACGAGGGAGGAGTAATTCCCAGGATGGAAATCGACTCAAACCATGGTTGCTTCAACAAGTATAAAACCATCTTTCTTGGACACTGCTTTCACTGTAAAAATTTCAGTCATCAAGCTAGACATTGTATGGCTGGCAGAAGTGAAAAGACAAAGCTAAAGGACTGAATAATCAACTCATATGCCCCCAAAAGGCAAGGACAAATCAAAACCTTCAATTCATTTGATCCCTTGACCAAATTTGATCTGATTTGCTCTTTCTGCTACAATAATGGACACTATGAACAAGAATGCCCACTCAAAGGAAGAAAGACGAGTAGCAAGAACTCCAACATGGATAAATGCGGCCTGGCTCTATATGCTAAAAATAATGGAAACCATTGGTTTGTGGATAGTGGGTGCTCCAGACACATGACAGGAGACAGAAGGAAGTTTGTCTCACTGAGCAAAAAGGAAGGGAATGTGTCCTTTGGAAGCGGATCTGGCAGAATTGCAGGAAAAGCAATAGTTACTATGATCAATGGAAAAGGAAAAGCTCAAAATGCTCTGCTAGTTGACGGACTCAAACACAACCTCCTGAGTGTCAGCCAAATCTGTGATCAAGGACATAAGGTTTCTTTCAGCACCAAAGACTGTGAAATAAGGAACTCTGCCTCAGGGGAACTTGTGGCTAAAGGGGTGAGAACATCAGACAACATTTACATTCTAAACAAGATTCAAGAAAATAAATGCTACTTGAGTCAGACAGATGAGAGTTGACTATGGCACAAGTGACTTGGACATACAAGTTTCGAAAATCTGATTAATATCAGCAAGATCAAAGCTGTACGAGACATCTCAAGGCCGTTCAAACCAAATCAAGCAGTATGTGGTCTATGTCAACATGGAAAGCATACCAGAACCAACCACAAGACAAAGGAGCTCTCTACATCGAATTCCTTGGAGATCATCCATGTTGATGTGTGTGGGCCAACTAGAAATCAAGCACTCCAAGAAGAAAGGTACTTTGTGTTATTTGTTGATGATTATGCTAGAATGATGTGGATATACTTCATAAAGTATAAATCTGAAACTTTTTAGTGTTTTAAGAATCTAAAAGCCCTTGTAGAAAATGAAAAAGATTCAAAAATTAAGTGCCTCAGAACAGACAGAGGAGGAGAATTCACATCAAACGAGTTTAGTGAGTTCTGTAATATTCATGGAATTAAAAGGGAATTCTCGACTGCCAGAACACCTCAGAAAAATGGGGTAGTTGAAAGAAGAAACTGAATAGTCCAAGAAATGGCAAGAACTATGCTATTAGCAACAGACTTACAACCTAAATTATGGAGAGAAGCAGTAGGGAAAGTTGTCTATACACTGAATCGAACTCAATTAAGACTAAATTGTGAAAAAAATCCTTATGAGCTATGGAAAGGAAGACCTGCTTTGGTGAAGTAATTCAAGATCTTTGGAAGCAAGTGCTTCATAAAAATAAATGATGGCTCACCTGGAAAGTTTGATTCTCGGGTTGATGAAGGGATATTTCTTGGATACTCTACACGGAGCAAGGCTTACAAGTGCTACAATTATCGACTGAAGAAAATAGTGGAAAGCATTGATGTAAAGCTTGATAAAGATCTTCTAGAAAAGGAAATTGAATAACATGAAGATGACTCTCTCATTGAAGAAGAAGAACCTAAAGAAGAAGAAATAGGTGAGGAAGAAGAAGAAGAAGAGGAGGAAAGAGAACCAGCTAATACCCCTTCAAAGATGAAGTATGTCAAAAGATATCATCCAAAAGAACAGATCATTGGCGATAGAGATGAAGGTGTGCAGACTTGAAGAAGGGTAACAATTACACCCAAGAGAAAAGTCATTGTCCTTCTATCTATGATAGAACTAGAAATATTTGTAGAAGCAAGTAAGGATCCTCATTGGGTAAAAGCCATGGAAGAAGAAATGTCCCAAATTGAGAAGAAAAAGACATGGGAGCTGGTACCTTGTCCAAAGGACAAAAACATAATAGGAACCAAATGGCTGGTCAAAAATAAAATGAATGAGGAAGGACAGGTTATCAGGAACAAGGCAAGGCTTGTCTGCAAAGGCTATTCACAAATTGAAGGAGTTGACTTTGAAGAGACATTTACACCAGTGGCCCGTATGGAAGCTATCAGGATGTTCTTAGCATTTTCTTGCACAGAAGGATTCAAAATTTATCAAATGGATATGAAATCAACATTTCTAAATGGGGAACTCAAGGAGGAAGTCTACATGGAGCAGCCAGAAGGTTTTGATCTAACAACATGAAAGGACTTAGTCTGTAAGTTGAAAAAGGCTTTATATGGGTTGAAACAAGCTCCTAGAGCTTGGTATGCAAGATTGGATCACTACCTACAACAACAAGGCTTCAAAAAGGGAGTGGCTGGAAGCAATCTATACATAAAGACAGATCAAGGTAAGTTACTAGTTGCTCTTGTTTATGTCAATGATTTGATTTTTGCTAGTAATAATGATGAAATGAGCCATGAATTTTCTCAAAACATGTCAAAAGAGTTTGAGATGTCAATGATAGGAGAGTTGTCCCACTTCCTTGGACTTCAAATATCTCAAACCAGAGCAGGATTGTGTATATCTCAAACCAAATATCTAAAAGACATGCTCAAAAAAAATGGAATGGGGGACTGTGCATCCATGAGCACACCTATGACCACAAACTGCAAACTGAGAAAAGATTATGACTCCCCTCTAGTAGATGCAACTCATTACAGGTCAATGATTGGAGCCCTTCTATACTTAACAGCTACACAACTAGACATAATGCAAGTAGTAGGAATGGTGGGAAGATTTCAATTTGCTCCTAAACAATCCCATTTATTAGCTGTAAAAAGATTCTCAGATATCTAAAGGAAACTTCTGATTTCGGTCTTTGGTACCCAAAGAACTCAACACTCACTGTAACTGCATACACCGATGCTGATTGGGCTGGAAGTATAGATGATCGGAAAATTACTAGTGGAAATGCATTCTTCCTAGGAAACTGTTTGGTTTTCTGGCTCAGCAAAAAACAGTCATCCATATCATTATCCACAGCCAAAGCTGAGTATATTGTTGCAGCAGACTGTTGTACTCAGATACTATGGATGAAGGAAGCTCTAAAAGATCTCAACATATGTACAGATCAACCAATTACCATCTATTGTGACAAAACAAGTGCTATTAGTCTCAACAAAAATCCTGTGATGCACTCAAGAACCAAACACATACTAATCAAGTATCATTTCCTCCGTGAGCAAGTAGCTGAACGAAACATCGTCCTGAAATATATTAGTACTAAGGAGCAGATAGCTGATATTTTCACAAAACCTCTTCCTCGATAAGCATTCGAACATTTGCGTCAAAAGATGGGAGTTATTTCTTTATCATCACTCAAATTCATTCATAAGGATGTAACAGGACGGGGGGAGCAGGTTGACAAGGGGAGTCCGTATGCATTCCTTTGCCATTGATGTTAAAGGGGGAGAGAGCAGAAGAATATTGCCATCAATAACAAAGGGGGAGATTGTTGGACACGGATTGTCATTGATGTCAATATGGCAATATTCAAGGAGTAGACAGAGCCAAGAGGAGCACACAGAGTTATCGAAGCCAAGAGGAGGAGACAGAGCCACCAGAGGAGCAAACAATGCAAAGAGCAGACAGAGCCAATGGGGGCATGCAAATAAGTCATCAGAGAGATTATATGCATGCAGGTAACAGCTATCGGAGCAACAATGCCAAAGGAATACTCTATCAGAGGAGTAGAGCTATCGCATATCACATATGCCAAGAGTAAGGTTCATAAGCGGAGCTATATATTATACATACCTATATATATATATATATATAATTATATATAGTACTATACTATACTATATATATAATATATATTATACTATTGCATGCATCCCTGACAATACACTATTGGAGGCCAAAACTCATGTATATGCTGTTACCTATCGGAGGCGGAAACTGGACTTGAAATTTATTACACGGGAGCGGTGAGTCATATCGGGTTCGTGATCCAGACTGAAACAGGAACGCAATAAAATACAGAGGTAACCATATACACAAAGATGCAACGGAAATAATACTTCATTTCATTAATGGAAAATACTGAAATATGCTTACAACCGGAAATAGAAATATACCAGCTAGGGCGATGGTAGCTTATCTCTGAGAAGAGATGTGTGGCTACATGCCTCTGAACTGTGTTACAATGAGGCTCGAAGGCCTATTTATTGTTGAGAAACAATGGAAAAACCCTTCACATTCCAAAACCTAACCCTGAAAGATGAAACGCCAAATTGTGGGCCCCGTTTTTGGGTAAGTTGGTACATCAACTTTCCCGGGGTCGTAACTTTGGCATACGATCTCCGTTTGACGCATATGATAGCTCGTTAGAAAGATCTATCCGAGAACTAGCACTTTGGGAAGGGAAACAAGAGTTTCATTTTGCCCCCAGATTTCCCAAAAAACGTTGTTTAGGGCCTCAAAACGGCTCCGGAAGTTCAGGAACCGAAAAAAACTGCTAAAAATAGTAAATTGTGCTACAATTACGGAAACTAAAAAACTGAAAGAGATAGTTGCGGGGGTCCAAATGGGATAGGTGGGTGGCCACCAACATCCACTTGGATCAATAATTATCAAAATAAAGCATTAATGACAAATAACTAATAGTTATAATCAACTGCACAATAGTCTATTAATAGTAAGTTAATAATAGTTAAATGTAATAGTGATTGCAGTGCAAAGTTTAACTCATTAATTATTAACTATTAATGAAACTAGCTAATCCCTATAGCATTATATGTTAGTAGGTTTCCTTGTAATATCTATAGTATTACAAAAATGTAATAGTTTTATTAAACTATTGTTGTTGTTTAATTATTACAATTATTAATAGTTATAGTCCATTTTGCTATTACTATTGTGCTTATAGCTTTATAATTAACTCCGAACAACTAATTAATCTTTATTTTGTGGAGGCACTACCAAAATGGTTGAAATCGAAATAACCAATTTAAAAAGTTGAATGGTTGAAGAGCGTGCATTAGCAATGAAAATGGGGCATAGAGTTAGTAGTGTGCAGAGAATTTCTTGTGTCTACACAAGACATAGTTTGTCGCCACTTTATCAAAAACAGAAAGCATTAATACGAGAGAATTAATAGCTATAATTAAATGCACAATAGTCTATTAATATTTAATTTAATAATAGTTAAATGTAAAATCTATTGCAGTGCATAGTTTAACTCATTAATTATTAATTATTAATGAACGTGTGAACATTTTTATTTAATAGTAATATTTGTGTTTTCCTTGTGCGAAAAAAATGTCCATGTAAAATAATTATCAAAAACAAAAAACATTATTGCAATAGACTTAATAGCTACAATTAAATGCACAATAATTTATTAATAATCAAATTAATAATAGTTAAATGTAATAGCTATTGCAGTGCATAATTTAACTCGTTGATTATTAACTATTAATGAAAGTATGAACATTTTTGTTTAATAGTAATATTTGTGCTTTCGTTGTGCGAAAAGCTACCAATGTAAAATAATTATCAAAAGTAGAAAACATTAATGTTAGAGAATTAATAGCTACTATTAAATTCACAATAATCTATTAATAGTCAAGTTAATAATATTAAATGTAATAGCTATTACAATGCGAAGTTTAACTCATTAATTATTAACTATTAGTCCATTAACCGTTCTTCATGTTGCACAATTCAGATTTTAATAATTCGAATATATGGTTTAAAGTTGGATTGAGATACAATTATGTTTTTTAATAATTTGAATATATAGTTATATTTATGTTTTCGAAATTAAAAAACAATTATGTTTTTAATAATTTTAATATACAGTTTTATTCATGTTTTTGAAATTAAAAAATATCACATTGGATCAAATCCTAACGATGTGATTAATCCAAAAGGCTGATATCAACATTATGGATCATAAAAGTCTTAGATCTAACATCATAAAGGAGCATTTTTCACGTCAATAGTAGTAGTGCGGAGAAGTTGATTGTGTGGAGAAATGTGTTTTCTATGAAATCCCGTACAACCATTCACTCATTGTGCAATTAAGTTTTTAATAATTTGAATATATAGTTTAAAGCTGAATTGAGTTACAATTATATTTTTAATAATTTTAATATATAGCTTTATTTTTGTTTTTTGTTTTTTGTTTTGTTTTGTTTTGTTTTGTTTTTGTTGTTTTTGTTTTTTGTTTTTTGTTTTTTTGTGTAAGCTTCACAGGACTACATCTTCAACATGTCCAATAGGACTACATCTTCAACATGTCCAATATATCACCTCGACCGAGGCGGGGAATTGAGCTAGTGACTTCACATTACAGAGTGCCTTAACAGAACACCCGATCGCTGTCTATACAAGACCTCGTGGACATTTCTGTTTTCGAAATTAACAAGAATATGTTTTTAATAATTTGGATATATAATTTTATTTATATTTTTGAAATTAAAAAACATTATAGAGAACCAATTTCTCACGTCAAGCATAGACATAATAAACGATAAGATACCATTTGCAGTAGTAGTGCAGAGAAATGTGTTTTATCTGCACTCCCGAACAACCATTCACTCATGTTGTGCAATTAAGTTTTTAATAATTTAAATATATATTTTTTATTTATGTTATTAAAATTAAAAAAAACAAATACGTTTTTAGTAATTTCTATATAGAGTTTTATTCATATTTTCAAAATTAAAAAACATCATAATGGAACAATTTCTCACATCAAACATAAACATAATAAAGGATAAGATATAGTTTGCAGTAGTAGTGCAGAGAAGTTGATTGTGCGGAGAAATGTGTTTTCTTTGCACTCTCGCACAACCATTCAATCGTTGTGCAATTGAATTTTCAATAATATATAGTTTAAAGTTAGATTGAGTTAAAATTACGTTTTAAAAAAATTGAATATATAGTTTTTAATTGTAATGTGCGAGTAGCCAGTGTGTGAAATCCTTGTGTTCCAAGATAATAGTTTTTTGGAGGCTTTTAATTGTTAATATGTATTCGCACAAATTGGGGAGTTCAATGAATGGTATTGTGCGGAATTTGGAAGCTGTTTGAAACTAGTTTGTGTGGAGAATTGTAATGTGCGGAAAGCGAGTGTGAAAAACTTTGCTCTTCAACAGTGTGTGGAGCTATCCCTCCCTGCACCCCCTCTCCCATGTATGGGACTTGCAACTTTGGGAAGAGAAGTAGCAATGTCAAGAATAACAGGGTCAAACATAACAATGTCAATGTCAGAGCACTCACTGATGGGATAACCACTCTGAAAAATAGTTTTATTTTTTATTTTATTTTAATTTATTTTTTCAATGAATTATCAGGGACTCATAAATACCGAAAACAAAATTCTCTCCACCAGTGGAATTATGTCCCATCAAATCTCATTGAGCCATTAAAAAAATAGAAATTAGATTTCCAAAAAATTGCAAAATTATTTTTGAATTTATAGGAAAATAGAAATATTGAGCATTTTCATGAAACTTTCTTTAAAAGTGGAAAAAAATAGCAAATTATACAGATTCAATGCACTTTGACCATGAGGCAAATGTTATAGTCCCTGACAATGCAAGTACTAATAATATATGGAATTTATTTTAAAACCTTCTTTAATATGTTCTCTTTCACACACACATATATTTATATAATAAAATTTGATCTTGCCAAAAAGATCAATTGTGCCTTTACGAGGCTTATAACAAACCACCTATACCAATATAGTCAACCCTAAGCCAATCCACAACCAAAGTCAATAATACTTTTATAAAGCTTTTGAGGAATTTGAGGAACGACTGTAAGGTGATCGACCATGTTTCGACTTGATTACATAATTACCAACAACTATACCTTTACCAGGGTTTTAACAAAGCACCTATAACAACATGGTCAACCTGAATCCTTCGCACAACCAAGATCAATAATACCATTATAAATATTTTGAGGAATTTGAGGAACAACTATAAGGTGATCGACCATGTTTCAACTTGATTGCATAATTACCAACAATATTTCCATTGAAAAGCCTTTCACATCAATTAAGATATAATTTTCATTTGAATATATTAGGGCATTGTTATATCATTGGGATGCTTTAAAATATTTTTTATTTTGAACATGATAGATTGCCTTTATTTAAATTAAAAATATATATATATTTAAGTAATTTTTATTTGAAATTGATAGATCATATTTATTTAAATTAAAACATAATTTTTCTTTGAATATGATAGAACAACTTTATCTAAATGATATTTATTAAATATTTTTTATTTTAACTTACTAGAGCATCAATTCTTGAACATGATAAAGTACTCTTATCACACGTAATTTTTTATTATTATTTAATGTTATAAACAAAATTAACAATTTGAAGTTGATTTTAATGAGAATTTTGTAATTGATATTAACTCAAACACGGCTAATCGTTGTGATGCATCATAATCCTTGCCTTTATCACTATTTGATTGATTCTCTTTGAATGAAGCTTCTTGCACAGTGAAAGTAACTACTTTCATACTCAATAATGTCTTTTGGTCAACCTTATATTAATTGATAAATACTTCACATTAAATACTTTTATTGCTAATATTTTAGTAAGCGATTGACATATACGATAGTATTGATATTATTTGAAGTGTAAATAATACTTATATTCGTATTTTTGAATATCTCTTTGTTTATTATTGTATGCGGAAGTGTGAAAGAACATTAGAGATACTTTGAGGTCTAAAATGGGCCTCTTAAGGAACATTATAAAATAATTGTGGAAATAATTACATTACCAAATTTTGGAGGGAAAAAAGAAAAAACTGCTTTGCCAACTTGTATTTTCAACTTATCTCCCTAAGGTTTTACTCAAATTTAGAGCAAAAGCACTCATTGGATGTTGAATTTAGTTCTTCATCCAAAAAGTACCCATGTTGCATACTTTTGATGGACCCTGCTGCACAAAAAAAGAGATATGCATGAAAAAACATGATTACAGTAACACGTTTTCATGTATTTCTGATTTTTTGTGCAATATGGTCCATCTAAAATCTGAAACATGGGTACTGTTTGGATAAGGAATTAAATATGTATCCAACGAGTGATCCCACTTGAAATTTGAGTACAAATGTAGGGAGATAAGTTGAAAATATGAGTTGAAAAAGAAGTTTTTTTATTTAATCTCTTTACGTTTTTACTCCAAAAGTGATGAATCATCCCCCATGGTTGACATCATCATATTGAATCCTACTGGTTCTTATAAAGTTTATTTTGTTGTACAATTTTGTTTTGAGACCCATTTTAGACCTCAAAATTTCTCTAAGGGTCCATTGTGCAAAGAAAGCTTTCTTGCACAGTGAAAGCCCTGACCACTTCCATAGGTCAACCATTGACATTATATGCTGTTATTAATGGATTAATATGTTTGCATTAAAGACTTTTATTTTTAATATTTTAATAAGTGGTTGACGTATATAATATTATTAGTAATGTTTTAATTGTAAATAATGTTTATCTTTGTATTTTCAAATATTTCAAATATCTGTTTGTTTAGGCTCTTGTGCATAAGTCTCTTAAATTGTGCGTATCTCCACACTTTGCACTTAACACTTTTATTTTTAATATTATTGGTAATATTTTAGTTATAAATAATGCATATCTATGTATTCCCTCTTGCTGGAAGAGCCCTTCAGAGATATTGGTCTTTTATAAATATCAACAACCAATTGAGTAAACGTTGTGTGGACTACACACAAAGTTCTGTACAAAACCACATTTCATTGAGCATAAACTTTGTTGTTTCTTATTTAATGTTTATTAAAGTTATTATTACAATAAATTAATGTATCTTATTTAAAATAATATATTAACGTCTCATTAGACTTTCTGTAACCCCAATGAAACCTCTCAATGCACTGAAATCTATTTGTATGAAACTTTATGCCTAAGCACAAATGTCAATGAACATCTTTTGCAGACCGAGAGAAATTTTTGCTCTCCGGCCCAATCAACTTCTTTTGCACTAAATCCTTTGCCGATCAATTAATTAAAGGTCGTTCTCTCTGCACAGTGAAAGGTTTGTTTATGGTTATTTTTGTGTAAATAGGCATATGTGTGGACCTCAAGCTTTCATCGTGCGAATCTTCACACTCCACACAATCACAAACCTTCTGCATTATTCATTCACGCTTGCATTCATAAACAAGCTAATTTTCATTGTGTGGAGCTTTTACAATGTGGAGGACGTGGTTTGTGCAGGATAATAAGTGGTGCATAGGGAAATTAATGTTTAACTATTAATTTTAATTTGTCAGATTTTTTGCACACAATGGATTTGATGTCAAATGCTGCATATATGCATTTGCGTTGTATTAGAAGTATGCAAGTTTTTTATTTATGTGAGGACAGACATTGGGACGATAAAAAATATGGAAACAAGGTACGTGTGGGAGAATGAGGGTTTTCACGAGTGTTATGACAACATGTTATTGCTTTAAGAATTGGTGTTAGAATTGAATCAGGGCATGTGCAAGAGAACATAATAGTTAATATTATTATATTTCATTGTGCAAAGCTTTTACTATGTCGAGCAAAATAACTTTAAAGTTTTTATCATGTGGATATCCGCATTTTGCACTGAAGGCTTTTATTACTGATATTATTGTATTAAAACATAATCCATATTTTCTATTTGCAATAACATTGTTTATGCTTATATTATTGATAATATTTTAATTGTAAATAATGTATACTACTCTATTTAGTCGATTCTATACAAAACCACATTTCATTGAGCATAATTTTTTTTTATGGGATATCCAGAAGTGCAAAGAACGTTTATTGTGCGGAGGAAGCTTTTAGGATTTCCTTGTGCGAAAGAAGCTTTTAGGATTTCATTTTTCAGATCTTTGCACTCCACATTGAAAACTTTCATTCCTAATACCTTAGTATCGAAACATAATCCATATTTTCTATTTGCAATAACATTGTCTATGCTTATATTATTGATAATATTTTAGTTGTAAATACTTTATACTATTGCTATTTAATTGATTCATTGTAAAAAGGAAACTTTATTGCTGATATTTTAGTATTAAAAATAATCCATATTTTTTTATTCACAATGAATTGACTCATTTTTTATTTATTTTTTTATTTTTATAGTACTATGCAATTTATTTAGCACTCTCGTCTATGCAAAGGAGCCCCAGTTCTTTCCCCACAGTGAAATCCCTTGGTACTTCCGTATATAACTACTTTAGTATTCAATAGTGCCTTTCGGTCAACTATTGAGTACACATTACAATTAAAAGGTCTCTCTTCACTTCCCTCATTCTGCACAAATTCCATACACACATTTGTTTTTGCATAATTTCCGTACACACATAACACAATGTGCTATCAGTACTAACTGCCATTTTTTGTGGCATATACTTTTATCTTGTTTCATTTAATTTGATCTATACAATATAATTGGTATAATTCCTCCCCCCCTTCTCCTCTGCAAAGATTCATAGCTCTATAAAATCATAGCTCTACGTAATTCCTCTCCCGCACATACTTCATCCTCAGTGCATTAAAATATCTACACAAGGAAAGATTTTAACATTAATTTCGTCCTTGCCAAATAAAGTCTCTTATGCACCCCCATTCTCCTGCATATACCTCGTTCTACACATAGTTAAAGTCTGCACAATGAAGCATAATAGTATTCCCCGCTCTCCTGTACATACTCCTTCCTCCGTAAACATTCATACGGTATACAATATAAGATGCAGAAATTTGTAAAAGTAATAGTCATCTCCACACATTATGCATCATTGTGATGCAAAAATTATGTGAAATTATGCATCATAAACATGGAACATCATACTCATTCTTCATCAATTAACATATTATGTAAAAATATTTTAACAATAATTTCATTCATGTCGAATAAAATTATCTATGCACCCTCGTTCTCTCGTACATACCTCGTCCCGTGCACTGTAAAAGCTCCACAAAATTAAACATAATAATATGAATTCAGAACTTTCTCATAGTTAAACTAATTAAAGTTCCCTCTACATCCTTGAAAAATGATTTATTTGTGCAGATCTTTGCACATGGCACTAAAGCCTCTATTGCAATTTTTTTGATAATATTTTAATTGTATATATATATATATATATATATATATATATATATTATAATATATATATATATATATATTTTTTTTTTTGCTTGAATAACCTTTTAGAGGTCTCAACCTTTTATAGATATCAGTAGTCAATTGAATAAAGGTAGTGTGGTGTGAAGACAAATCTCTATAAAAGACCACATTTCATTGAGCAAAAACTTTGTTTATGGCTATGTTCATGAGATTAGGCATGTGTGGAAGTGTAGACAAGGTTCATTATGAGGATTTTTACTAATATTTTAATATTAAAACATAATCCATACTTGTTGTTCACAATAAGATTGTTTATGCTTATATTATTGATATTATTTTAATTGTAAGTAATGCATATCTTCATATTTGCAAATATGTTTCAAAGTAGACACATGTGCGGAAGTGCAGAGAAAGTCCATTATGTGGAGGAAGCTTTCATTGTGCATAAATACACAATTATGCCATCACCAATCCATCTCCCACTTGAAAGAAACGCGAGGGGAAAATATTATCAGAGGAACTACTTAGTTGATAGGCTAAATCACCTGACACGAGGATTCGGGATTCGTAGGACACGGGGATTCGAGTGTCGGATTCGGACACATTGACCCCCTGGAATAGGAAACGTAGGATATATATATATATATATATATTAAAAACTAGATATTTCTTACACAAATTCTCATTAATGATATAAATTCATTGATTGCAAACATAGATCTTCATCTAGATGCTAGTTTTACTATTTACAAAGTAAGTTAGTAACATTATAGCATGCATAGTGCATACAAAATTCAAATAAATGTCACATGAATCATGATTCATAAATGAAAGACAACTTACAAGATAGTAAGATAAAGACACTGACAACTGTAGTTTTCTCATTAAGTCATCAAATCAAAATGTGTTACATAGGAGTTAAATAGAAATAAAAAATAATAATTACATACAACTATATTTATGAGAGGGCGTACTGTACATTCATATCTTTGTGCACTGTAATATTTATATGTTTAAACCTGTACAGACTACAGTAACATATAATGTTCTGCCCAACAAGAGATTAATTTCTAGAATTGCGCATAGGGTGAACTATTTGTACTTCACATGGTATCATTTGTATTATTTGGGTTTCAAATAGGTGTTCAAGAACAGTTAATAAAATAGCTCGGTATATATACATCTATGCTCTTCCAGCCCAGGATTAGACATAGTAATTACAATCAGCCACTCAATGACTGTGATGCATCCTTGTGGCATGTATAGCTAAAGTTAATTCATGATTATGATCATCATTCTCTCAGCAGTGTAGACACAACATGTAGGATTTCACACAAGTGTATACTTATTTAATAAAGATCTAGGCTATGAACTGTAGCATTCCTTTTACCACATAGGAATCTATTAATGCAAGCATCATAAACTTGAATAGTGTCCATAACCACCCTTAATGCTGAGATTAATTAGACTCGAGAGTCCATGCATATAGAGTACTGCAATTTTCACTTCTTGAGATTTGAATCCCAGAATGGGACACGTTGTGTCCTAACAGGACACGACCGAGATTCGATCGTGTCCTGTTAGGACACGTCGTGTCCCATTTTGGGATTCGAATCTCCAATGAATCGTGTCTGATTCGTGGGATTCGGACACATCACCTAGTTTGAGCGAATCTGGTTTCAGAGTTGATAGGTATACTCTATTATTGTAACTAATATTTTATTATTAAAAATGCATACTTTATGCTTATATATTTGATATTATTTTAATAGTAAATAATGCATATATTTGTACTTTCGAGTATTTTTCAAATTAGGTACATGTATGGAAGTGCGGAGGAAGTGCACATTGTGCAGATGTCTGCATTTCACACTAAAGGATTTTATTGCTAATATTTTAGTATTAAATAATGCATATTTGTTGTTCGCAATAACACCGAAGGAAGCACTAGACTTATACGATATTATTGCTAGATTTTAGTCATAAATAATATGTATCTCTATAGTTGATTTTAATGCAATAGAACTTCGGATTATTTTTGATAATATAGAGGTACTGCTTGCTTATCAAGCAGATCAATTTTTGCATCTTTGACTGCAAGCTTCGTTTATGGCAATTTTTTCTAAAATCAGGCATATGTGCGGAAATGTAGAGAAAGTCCATTGCGCGGGGGAAGCTTGGAAGCTTTCATTGTGTGGATCTAGAAAATCTACATTGAAGGCTTTTATTACTAATATTTTAGTATTAAATAATCCGTATTTGTTGTTCACAATAACACCAAGATAAGCGGTGGACCCATATGATATTATTGCTAGTATTTTAATTATAAATAATGTGCATCTCCGTATTCTCGAATATCAACAGTTAATTGAGTAAAGGTTATGTGAAGTGCGAAGAAAATTGGATCATGGAGAACAAGCTTTGTTTATGGTTATGTTACTGAATTAGTCAAATGTGCAGAAATACAGAGGAAGTCCATTGTGAGAAGGAAGCTTTCAAGGTTTGATTTTACGAATCCCCGCATTCTACACTAAATAATTTTTTAGCTTTTTTCTCGGAACATATGCGTGAGTGCAAAGTCTGATTGTGGAAAATTTCAACACTAACTTACAATATCAGTTTTCAGTTATCAAATTTAATATCACATATTATACTCGTTATTTTTGTAGTATGACATTAGTGTTTATAACATATTTTATTATGTAATTATTGTATATTATACTTGGGTAGTTGCAAGGGTCAGTGCGAGATCAATGAGACACAATGGTTGAAATCCTAATCCCACTTGAAAGGGGTTCTTCCTAGTTGAGATATGCAAAGCTCTATTGTCATTAGTCAGAAACGTTAATCGTAAATTTTTAATTCCACAACTATAAACAATGCACCAGTAGATAGATGGTAGGCTAGGTTACAGGCGAAGTGATAGTTATGCGAATTGATCTGATTCCATTTATTTGATGTTAGATTCAATCTAGTTCGAATGCTATTTTTTGACTAAATAATTTCAGACTTATTTATATTATGTTGTGCCTATATGAAAATGAAACATGGAAATGGATAGTGTTATTCAACAATAGTTTTGTGGTGATTTTTAGAGAAAAATGGTTTTTGGTAGTGCAATGATCCTGCAAGTTTTATGAATGCTGAATTTTTTTTAGATTGTTGCAAATTTTACAATTGAAGGTTTTGTTGTGCAAAAAAGCTTATAATATTTTTGGAATGCTAGATTTTAACTTAACGCAAAATGACAGAAACCATACAGAGTTATAAACCATTACCTAATTTACTTATTTTGTTTAATAGAGTTCATTTATATTTGGATGATGTGACAAAGGAAAAAATTCATTCAAGCCACAAATTGACATCTAGGATTTGAAATTACTTTTGCAAAGTAAAAGATGGAAAATATTAAGGCAAGTCTACGTAGTAAATGTGCTAAATACACGTTAGTTCAGTGAATAATTATGGAAAATAGTTTTATTTATTGGCAAAAGAGCTTTAGTTAATGAAAATAAAATGTGGTTTATGATATTAATGAAAAAGTAACCCGATATCAATTTCTAAATCATGTAAGATGGATTAATCATGAAACATAATTGTGTCAATTGGACTATATAAAATTGGAATTTAAGTAAAAAGTATATGATTTGAAGTAACACATTTCACAAAAGTATTTTCTAATTAAAGATAAGATAAATCAGTACTATCCCAATTGATGACGATTACTAGTTAGTGGATACCATTAAAATCAATAGTAGTTAAATGTCACTTCAGAACTTAGATGTCAATTCTTGATTTAAATGAATTATTTCCTCTGACGTATTATATGTATGCCTGTTGCTTGTAAAATTAATTTGGCAATGTTCATTTTGTTCTAGACTCGTTAGTAAGTTATAGGCAATCAACTTGCTTTGTTGTTCCAAAATTATTAAATATTTTAAGGTTTTGCTTTATAATTTGTCTATTGTTTTTTCATTTATTACTAACAACGAATAAATGGCCCAAATAAATAATGGAAGGAGCACAAAGGAAGAGGTACATGTAGGAAGCCAAGATATTTTCATGCTCAACAAAGATATTTTAATGCTAATGGATAAAATACTAAAACTTCAACAAATGATTGGGCATCTCGAAGATGGACTAGATGTCGTAAGAACGTTGTCAGAAGAGCTATTACAAAATATAAACAAATAGATTGGTTCTCAGTTCTGGAAACATAATCAGTATAAGCACTAATGTCTAGAAACTATGGTTAATTAGTAAAGAAATCACTACCAATTTTTCCTATTTGCTGAACCAATTTTGAAATTCAGTATATGTAAAAGGCTATGCATTGTAATATTCTCGACATAGTTAAAGCAAAAAAACATATCATACTATTTCGGATTACATATAAATGTATAAATGTAATATGTTTTATAAGTCATATCGTAATCTTGGTTATTCATTTTATAAATTTGTTTCAAATTTGTATTACAACTTATTTAGATATTTATTTAAGTCTTCTATGTAAGAGCTATTTAAATAGAAAAAGATACTAGATTTGTCGACATTGTAAACACATAAAATTTTGATTGTAAAGAAATGTCACTGAAAATTGCAATGTAATCTACTTGTAATATTGCCTGGGTAGTTATAGAACTTGCAAGTTTGTTAAATAAACAAAATAATGTAAGAAACAAGACTGCAAGAAAGCAAAAAACAACATAACACAATAAAAAACATAGATCTGAAACAAAAATAGTTCATTGGATTACACTTTTGTACAATGTCATATGAAACAAAAATAGTTCATTGGATTACTCTTCTGTACAATGTCAAACTAGCATTTTCATTGGTAGAAGAAATTGTCTTGTTTGATATGATGATTACATTGCTAGTCTTGTTCCCATGAGTATAGTATATTGATTGTTAATGTGAAATCTTATCCCCAATATCAATTAAAATGAAAGAGTTGTTTGACTAAAAATATAAAAAATAATTTGTGAACCAGAAACTTTGAGACAATGTTAGGATGTTGGTAATGCAAATCGCTACCAAATTTCTTAGTAATTTAAACAAAGAAACTTGTTATTGTATACATACAACTATGTTTTGATGGTCTATCGTAAATATGCCATGCGTCTCGAAGGTGGTCAATATTTCAATAACATCTATTTTGTCTGCACAACATTGGTTGTAGGAAATTTGTCATAGTGCAGGTAATACTCTTTCCAGTTCAATGCCCTTCAAAATACACTGTATTTTAGTCCTGTCACTTGCATGTATGATGCAGTTTAAGTGATGAAAATAAAGAAAACGAGACACCTGTGTGCAAGCGCTGCAATAAAGTGTAGTTTTGTTCATAGTTCTAGTAGTTGTAATTGGAATATTTCATCTTGTACATAAAGTCTTGAATGGATTTGTATACACACTAATCATTCTCAGGTATCTTTGGAAATACTGTAAAATTGATATAGAAAACAAGCACTTAGCAATATGAAATCAAGTGCCTTTTTTATTTCTTGTTCTTTATCTATGTCTATTTAAACAATATGATATAAATTATTGTGCATAGTCTACTTGGAGAGAACATAAGGTTTCTTAGACTGTCATATTTCTATCTTGTGTTCAATGCACATATGAAGGTCGATTATGAAGTTAATAAAACTCTTTCTTAATTTTTAACAATATTTTTAACAAGATCAACAAAAAAATATTTTGTTGCAAATATCTTTGAGTTGAAACACATGTTGGAAAAAGTTTATTGTGTACTTGAACTTGTTACATATGTAGCATTTGTAAAACAATACATGAAAAATGTATAATAGATGAAGAATGATTTATTCCCCGAAGATTGGGATATACAGACTTATGCATATGTAACTTGTTTTTTATTTCAATGAAAATTGGTTTTTTGGTGGAGAGAAAACAAACAAACAAATGGATAATAACTTTGAAACAATAAAATGTTCAAATAAAACAATGCTTACTATAGCCTTGTCCTGTTCTCTGTTGTCGTCTTTGATTTCCAGTACATATTGCATTGTTGCATGCGTTATTGAAATTTTAATAGTTGCGATTGTGCCCACCGGAAACACATCGTCATTACTTGACATATTTGCAATCATCATGTTTGGAAAAAATTGGTAGTTTTCACAAACAGGACAAATGTTTTCTACACTACTAAAACTATTTAGAAAATTAGTTTGTTCAAAATCACAACTATTGTATTTATGCTTTGGAATAATTTCGAAATATTTAATAGAAACATTGAAATTTGCAACAATATTTGACTCATGTTGTTCGATTAATGGTGTTGGTAGAAGCCACATTATTGTCATTTCCGCTTTCTTATCTCAGTTCCACTGTTTCCTTCCACACTTGATCTTCAATTTTGAGTTTCTCTGCCTTCATGTCGTAGATGTATTGATCCAATGCATTCCTTAAGTTTTCATAGAGTATTTCTTTTGACTTAATTGCTTTATCCAAAAATGTTCGATATGTAGCTAAGACAACGCCATGAAACATATTATTACTGATATCTTTGATCAACAATGGCATAGAATCGACCTCATTTTTCCTAGCCATGATCATTGGATTAAAATATATTTTCTTTTTTTCTAAGAAAAAAAGAGAAAAGAATAGAAGGACAAAGGGGATAAAAAGAATAAAAGAAAGAAAGAAGAAATCTTATACAAAGTTAATTGAATGTGTGCAAAATTTTTTTGTTTGCGTTTATTTCTTTTCTTATTTATATTGCTTTTGTTTTGTCTATTGCGATATCTGTTTTTGTAGTACTACTCATTACTATCTCTATACTCCTGTCCATCTCTACTGTGACATCACTCAAATTCGATAACTTTTTCCTGTTCACAAATAATAATCTGAAATCACTACTTAAAAGGAAATTATAATTGAAACTAAGTAATATCTTATTAAAGAAAACAAAATAAGATAAGGCAAAGCCATTAATAGTTCACAAAAATTCTAGATTGATTTTCGTTTTAGCAAATACAAAAGTTTTATAGAAATGTTCAAAGTACCTTTTTCATTGTAACTATTGTACTGGATCTGACTCTCTATGTGCCATATGTTCCCTGTAAATTTAAAAATATTTTCTTTTAGTTATAGTAAATTAAAAAATATGGCCCAAAAGCGATAGGAGCAAAGAAGAAAAAACACAGTTGGGTTGTGTAATGAAAATATAATCAAAGTACAATAAATAAAACATAAACATGCCTCTTAGAAGAGTTATCATTGTCCTTAAATGATATCTTTTCTTCTTGTATTGATTTCCACTGCTATCATGATATAAGTTGGATCATATATACAAAAAATAAAAAATAATAGGTTTTAATTCCATAGCACAAAAGTACTTCAGAAATAAGAACTATATGACAACAATGTATTTTTTTCCAAACATGTTTAGTATTATCACATTATATAGTATTTGAACTTTGTACATCATTTCCACATAACTGTAGCATATATTGTATAAATGTTCTTAGTACTCGCATATAGAACAAACAATGCATTGTTTACTTGTCAATAATGCTACACATTTTACACTTTTGCTCTAAATGATAATCCCTCACAACGTGCAACTACCAGAACAATACTGTACAACCCAGACAAGAATTCTATTTGTAACCGGCTCCTCCAAAAACTAGTTTAACGTTCATTCGTAATGTTTATGTTACAAACATTTCATGATGAATGGCTGACAAATGCTTCTACGTATAGAACAACAAAAAACTAGTGGTTAGTATTGTCACATTAGCATTTATATATTGAAGATATGTATTAGATATTTAACAGAGCTGGACTAGTAGATAACAAAACTAGTAATAATAATAATAAAAAAACTAATCGAAAGTCAACAGATTTTGACCTTGAATGTTTAAGTTTAATGTCTTCATTTTAAAAATAAAGAAAAGAATCAATGCCACGTGTTCCTAGATACTTAATTTTTTTACATGCTTTGAAATAAATGATTGACTGGTAAATATGATTAATTTCATTAATAATTAAAATAAAACATTAAAACTATAGTTTCAATAATGCCATTACCACTGTGGAAATTTGTAAAAGTAATAGGCATTTGTTACTTAACTCCCCAACTGATGTTAACAAATAAATCTTAATTAAAAATAATTGCTAGACCTGTGTGAAGCATTGTTTATGCAGAGTTTTTAGTGTGCGGAAAGCTCCGCACACTGATTTACATGCAAAGATTCATACATTGTTTAAAAACTTTAAACAAGAGATAGGAAAAAACAATTTAGAGGTTTTTAACAATCTATCCTCAAGATTAAGGCTGTTTTTTTCTTTTATTTTTTCCAAGAGCACAATGCTAAATGGTAGTTTAAATATCTAGCAAATTTTCAGGAAATTTTGTTAAAGAGAATCAATGAGATCATCAACTACTTTTTGTTGGTTTTGATTATGATATTGGTTCATGATATTGTGAGTGCTTTGACATTGTGTTATTTCTATGCCCAATGGCGTTAGAATTGATGCATTTACAAGTCTTTTGGAAATCTAGAGTAAAAGGGGAATGTTGAACAAATATGCAATTATTATTATTATTTTTTGCTTCTACAAAGTAGGTAACGATGTATGTGCGAAAAATGGGGATGAAGAGAAAACAATGTTTGTGCAGATCAATTTCTCTGACTATTCCTCGACCTATTAGTTTGAGACTCATTTCCATTACATTGTGCTTATAAGAAGGTGCAACATGGAAAGGCATAATCAATTTTCTTGAATTGTGATTTGTAGAGTACTATTTAGTGGTAGCTTTCTAATAATGTTCAGAGAAAAATGATTTTGTCACAATGTGATAATGTTGAGAGTTTTATGCATCCTCAAATGTTTATTAAGTTGTCATTGATATTCTAGGCCTTTCTTTTTTGTGGCATACTCTATTATCTTGTTACATTTACAAATGCAAGCAAAAAGAGAATACAAACATATGCATTATTTGTCACTAAAATATTAGCCACAAAAGCTTTTAGTGCGAAGTGCAAAGATCCATACAAAAAAACATTTCCGCACAATGGACTTCCTGCACATGAAATGCAAATCCCACATTGCCTTGATCAATTAATTAGTAGTAGATGTAGGGACTATACTACATCATAGCTATTGTAGAGGGAATTTTGAATTGATATTATTAAGTTTCATTGTCTAGATCTTTAACTGTGCGAAGGGTGGGCTATGTGCGGGAGAACGGGCTGCATATGGAACTTCATTCACTCAAACGAAATTAATTTTATATTATGTTTACATTTATTTTTTTTGCAGATTTAGCTAATAAGATTAGTAGTTAATGTGTCTATAATGTCTTGTTTCTGTTTCTTCGGTTAGTGTTTTCCTGTGTATAAATATAGGCCACCGACATTCATATTGCAAACCACACTCCATAGAATCTATTAATAATAAAATAACCATTATTCTTGTGCACAAGGCTTCCACGCTCCACACAATATAAAAATATCAAATTGCAAATGTACTAACTCCAAAAGGGTTGAAAACACATTACAATTACAACATGTCTCCACACTTGTGTCATTCTACAAAATTTTGCAAATCCATCATTTCACACATGCATTTTTTCTCTGCATAGCCTTTGCGCACACACAACCACCTCTACATAATTACTCCCATACTCATTAACACCCTTCAAACAATAATTGACATTCAAAACTATTATTAATTGATATGGGTTTTAGATATCGTGGGGAGGAAGCAATCATTGCAAAATACGTTCCTATATAAGAATTAAAAAATAGATTTGTACATTTATTATTTTAATAAACTACGCGCAATGCTTTGGACATAGTGAAAGCTTCGCACACATGGATTTTTTCTACGCACACGCTTCTTCCGAACACCCAGCCCTGTACAACTACTTCCATACTTGCGAAATACATTAATAATAATTAAAAAAGAGATTTGTATATTTATTATTTTAATAAAGCTTGTGTGGAGCTTTGCTTGAGAAAAACTTTCACTCTGCAGGTAGCCCCACACACTATTTGTTTGCACAAGAAATGCTCTATAAACCGATTATTCCTCTTGAGAAAAAATGTTAATTACGATAAAGGTATTGAAATTTTGTTTTTTAATTCCAAATTGAATAATTTCACTCATAATGTTTGTTGGAAATTGTAACTAGTTTCGATTTTCATAATTGTCATTAGTCTTGTGTCATGATCTAATTATTATTGTACTTGTCCAAAGAAAATAAAAAGAGAATATTTTTATAAAATAAAATTGTATATTTGAAGCATGGGTTTCTTGCCCATGGTCTTTGGTCCTAGGTCTGCAACCATTGAGTGCTCTAGGGGTTCAGTATTGAGTCAAAGTCAAAGTCATGATGTAAAAGACCCATTGGGGCACATGTACCAATAATAATAAATGTTGTTTTATGTAAATAAAGGTATAGAAACTCCACCAAGATCAAGTCAACTAGCTCTTTATGTTGTCCTAGAGGAGGCCCATCCAACGCTCAAGAGGTCTATATATAGTAGGACTTTGAACTTAATTTGGATACACACTTGGAACATGATATTTTGTATTGATTTTTAGTCAGAAGAGCTAAAAATAAGTGCGAAGGCTTTGGGAAAAGGGATAAAGTCCAATAAAGAAATGGGGGATGTCTTGCATCTTGGATCAACTCTATAGTGCAAAATTTCTTGTGAAAACTAGGGTTTCCATAGGTTCGATTTTGGAATAAGCAAAAGTAGAATTTGTTTAGAGAGTAGTTCTTATTATGAGTAGCTAGCCTGGTCTTGGAGAGTTTTTCTAGGTCTTAGGTCTTGGAAGTCTCCTTTGAAGTTGATAAGAAGAAATTCTGATGGGTTTTCCCCCTCGGTGGGGTTTTTCCCTGACATAGAGCCTATATCTTGTGTTCATTGTGTTTGGAATTTATCTTGATGATGAAAGAATATAATAATGTTAATAAGAAGAACCTACATAACAAGTAAATGTCATGTAAAGGAAAATATTAAGCTTCTGTATTATTTTTCGAACATGGTACCAGAGCTATGGTTAGTAGTATAAGGGAAACGAAGATCACTTTTTATGTGAAAGAGAAAGGGTTTCATGCCTTGCATTGAAGGCCAAGCCACCTAGAAGGAGAGACGAATTAAAAGAAAATATTTCTGGGTATATTCTTAGGTTTGTACCTTTGTAACCTAGCTGCAAATCAGGGTGATTAGACTGTAGGCTTGAGCTAGTAGACCAAAACTTGAAGAAGGGAGCTGAGTAGCATTGTTGTAGGTTCAAAGGGCTAGCCATATAACCTAGTCAAGGCCGAGCGTTATGAAACAAACTCACAAAAATGTAGAAAAGAAAGAAGTGTTATGAAACCAATTCACAAAAAGATAGAAAAGAAATATCAATGCCTTAGAATTCAGCCTCTTCAAGGGGGAAACCTCCTTTACATTACACAAATAAAAAATTCTTGGATGATACAAATGACAAGAACTCTTTTCTATATGTAGGAGTCTAAGGGGTCATAATATAATCAGAGCCAACATAACAATAATAATGTAAGGGAACAATAATAACAATAGTGGGATTCTATGGGGCATAATAATAACAATATGGGGTCTACATGGGCACAAAAATATAATAAGGGAGTTGTACTAATAACAATAAGGGGTTACACTATTAGTATAGGGACCTAACATGCCCCTCTCCTTCAAAAAGTGTTTTCCTCAATGCTTGAGTAGTTCTTGATGTTTTTGTATAAAATCCTTGTCCTCCCATGTGGAATATTTAGTGGGTAAGTTCTTCCACTTTATGAGATACTATGAAATTGATGGATTTCGTAGCTGTCAAGTTCTTGTTTCTGTGATTGCTCTAGGTTCCAATATGATTTTTCCTTCCTCATCAAGTTCTGGCAATATTGTGTGAACTGGGATCTTCTGTAACTTTTGAATGAGTGGCCACACTTCTTCATCCTTCTTCCATTCATCCCTTGCTTAGCTTATCCAATCTGGTTAGATAATAGAAATAGCACAAAACAATGCTTCCACACCCTCATCCTTTCTTGAGAGTGCATCTGCAACAACATTTTTCTTCCCTTTTTTGTAGATGATTTCAAAGTCATAACCCAACATATTTTTGACCCATTTTTTATGTTCTTCTAAAGATATTCTTTGTTCTAAAAAGTATTGAAGACTATCATGATCCATTTTTACCTTGAAGTATCTTCTCATTAGGTAAGGTCACCATTTCTTAAGTGCATGTAGTATTTCCAACATTTCCTTTTCATAAATAGCTTGCTTGAGATGTAGCCGTAAAAATAGCCAATCACCTACATAAAAAATTCTTTCACTGCGATGTTGATCTGCCTGTTGTTTCATTCAATTCTGCACCAAAGTGGCGTTATCCTTTAAAACTTGGGTAACTTGTTGTTGATGCTCGATGTGATATTTCACTGTTTGAATCTTTTTCTTCTTGATATGTCCTTCTATCTTGAGAGTTTTAGGAGTGGTAATTTCTTCGAATGCATTAAAAGATATGGTTGGATTCATTTCTTGATGCTCGATGTGATCTTTCACTTCTTAAATATTTTTCTTCTTGATATGTCCTTCTATCTTGATAGTTTGAGGAGTGGTGATTCAGTTCAATGCATTACAAGATATGGTCGGATTCATTTCTTCTTTCTCGATGTGATCTTTCATTTCTTGAACCTTTTTCTTCTTGATATGTCCTTCTATCCTGAGAGTTTGAGGAGTGGTAATTCTTGCCAATGCTTTACAAGATATGGTCAGATTCATTTATTCTTTCTATGGGGTTGGTTCTTGGTGTGTATCCTCTTATTTTGATGTTTCTTGATCCTTTTCTTCCTCCTCTTCATAATCTATGTAAAATAATTTCTTCTCAGCACACTTATGACCTTTAGTGTATTTTCTATCACAATTGTAACAAAGCCCCTTTTCTTTTTTTTCTTCCAATTGTTGTGGTGTAAACCTTGTAGGTTGTGGAAGGCTAGGAGAAAAAATACTTCCATAATTATAGTCATGAGTGGTGGGATTCCTTGTTTCCATTATTTCACTTTCAATTTTTCTTGCCAACCTGAATGCCTTCTCCAATGAATCAGGTTCCCAAAGATAAACCTCATGTTGAATGTTATCCTTTAAAGCCCCTATGAAGACATCAATCCTTTGATTTTCTTGAATATCATTTACCTTTATATTCAATTTTTGGAAGTCCTCAATGTGCTCTGCCATTGAACCCTTTTGTTTGAGATCTATCAATTGGCTAAAGAAGGTGTTTCTCTTTGTATCCTCATAATGTGCTATCATTTCCTCCATGAAAATTTACCACGTAACAAGTGGTTTATGAGAGCAAGGCCATTTATACCATAAAAATTGATCCAATTCTAAATATGATGTAATAATTACATTTTATAGCAGTTTCACCTCATGTAAATAAAAATATTGCTCCATATGTAGTATCCAATTTACTGGATCCTTGCCATCAAACTTCCTCATATTGCCTTTTCTTGATTTTAGGAGCTCAATCTTGAGATGATTGTAACTCTGTAATTTCAGATCTCCAAGTTCTAGAATTGCGTCATGTAGTAGCCCTTTGAGTACTCTTTCTGACTTTGCAATTCTGATCAAGATTGGATTCTGCAAGGAAGAGTTATGTCAATTCACCCACGATGACCTGATTATAGACTGGTTTAGTAGAGCGCACTTGTATGAAGTTGCTGTTGGCATTATGGCACAGGTTTGGCGCTATGGCATAGGTGTTTTCCTTGATGGCAACTCACTCTGGTGACAGATCACAGTTCAGGCACTCAAAAAGAAGAAAAAGATATATACACAGGTTCACCTTGATGAAGCCGCGTATACACGCCGGTTAGACGTTCCGAAGTCGCGTATGCGTATACATGCACTTTGACGCAAGAAAAAGCGCGTACATGTGGGAGAACTTATTTCTGGTCCGTGGTATTTAGCCGTGGTATTTAGTCCTTAGTATTTGGACCTATGGTTTTTGGGCCATGGTATCTCGTAAGAAGTGTTGATCCCAAGTATTGAGTCCATGGTATTGATTTGTTATGGTTTAGGAATCCATTCAAGGTTAGCTTCATACATCTTTAAATAATAGGAATTTTCCAAACATAAATAATATACAGGAATCCATTCAAGGTTAGGTTCATACATCCTCCCCCACTAAAAGTATTTGTCATCTCTATAACACCCTCAAGAACTTACTATCCTTAAATTATGTTGTCCAAACTTGTGGATTTGAATGTAGTTGGATTTTTCAACCACTTTACACTATGATTGCTAGAATTACTTGTGCAACTACTCACTATCCATTACTTCCTTTGAACAAATCATTTTCACTAATTCTATCACAATTCTCTTAGATATTTTAGTTTCTCTTTCTACCTTTTATTATGGCTACAATTTGAGTGTCCATTACTACTACAACTACCCTCTATTGTTGTAGTGACTCAACCTCTTCTAAGAAGGTTGTGTAATTGTCCAAGTGGCACTCTTTCTTGTTTGTTGTTGCTCCTATATTTTTTACCACTATACCATGTTTCCATGTAACATTGATATTATGCAAGATTGTTGCAACTTAGGCATCCAAAATTCAACTTCCCGAGAATGTACTTTATCATGCTCCAACTAGCCATTTCCCTTCCCATTATATTCTATTAGTACAACCATGCTATTCCAAGGAAAGGTAATCACCTTTACATCCAAACTATCAAGTTTCCTATTTCTTTAAACTCCTTCACTAGCATTTACACCTTTTCTTGGTGCATCGAGGGTTTACTAACATCCCCATGTAGAAATCACTTTTAAATCAATCAACAATGATAAAATAATGGAAAATGACCTTCACAAGCACTTCCTTAAATGATTAAACAATTTCTCTAAAGAATAATAAGTGCAAATATCCAACCAAAATGAATTCCGTAATTCTTGCTTAAAAGTGGCATGCTTGTTCTAGTACTTCCATTGCCTTCAACCAATGATTCCATGTTTTTTTGTTCATCCTAGAAATCATCCTCAAACTTCCCAAGGAGTGCTCTACCTAATCCTATTCCCTTATATATGAAGGAGAAAAAAATTATTTACTATCAAATTTATTTATTTTCTTATCTAAACCATTCACATCAAATGCACATATCCCTTGGTCAACTCCTAAATCTCTTGCTAATGTATGAAAAATCTGTAAGGTTCCCACTAATATCTAGTCAACCTACATTGCAACTTTCTTTCCTTTCTCATTGGTGTCACCCACATCTTTCTTCAATGCATCATGAACCTCCAATCTTGGTCTTAAATCTAGTTGTTCTTGTTTTCCTACCAATATTATGGATTTTAAAGGGAAAGCTTTTATATAATGGTTTTGGCCATATATTAAAAATGAAACCCACTTCTATTGTACTATAGCCTTATCTTATATTCTATTATTAAATGTTTTATTAAGTTGCAACCATGATTCTACTTAGTGCACAAGATTTTCCAACCTATGGAAAAATGATTCAAATTTTAACTTGATTGATTCTAATACCCTTTCATGGTGTTATACAACACATGACATCCGTAAAAAACTGTGTAAAAGCCATTTTCAGATCTTTCTACCATTATAGGTCTTTCTTGGGAACCTAGTCCTTATGGATTATGTAATTTGTATTTTTCACATGAGAGGAAGATGAAAAGTCATAAGTGAACTTGAATAGCCATATGGAGTCCAAGGAACTTCTCGAAGACGAATCCAAGGGTAAAAAAAATTGTACTTATATGTGTGTCATTTTAATGAAATGGATCACATGCTTATCAAAATATCTTGTCCATTTTTGTATGTTCCCAACAATAGTATTAAACTAGGTATCTTCCTTCCTTGATTATTTTTTTGTGATGTGATCGTTAACCTAGGTGCTCTCACCATTCCCATACCTATTCTCAAACTCATATTTTAGTAACAATTTGTAATCTAGCTACATATTCATGTCATTTGTGAGGATATATACATCGTTGTGATAGGTTGTGTATAGTGCAATCTATGCATTGTGGGGTGTGTAACTTCTTTAGTTTCTTCATACAAGTGAAAGTAATTCGTAGCATCCATACATATAAGCTCATTTTTCATGGATGAAAATTAATTATGTTATGCATGAAGAAACTAAATTCAATTGCAAGAATTTCAATTTTGAGGACTATCAAAACTACAAATCTTTGTATGGGCATCCCATATTGCAATGGAGACAGTTGGCTTCATTTCTAGAACTGCATCTTGACTTATGGCTTAAACTGATTGAAATGAATTTGTTTTAAAAATGGGTGGTACTTTTGATATCCTTGGATTTTCTATCCACACATCAATGGATCATTGAATCAAAGACATTGGCCTACCTAGTTGTCCATCAAATCTATCCTTGAAATTTTATGTTTCCTTGCATTCAAAGTTGTAGTCGAAGCTAGAAGGGAAAATACAATTTACAATATTCATATAATAATACCTTTTTATCAATAGATTGGGTTGTACGAGGTACAAGTATGAAAATTAATAATTTTGAAAGAATCTCTTAATTCATAATTGGACCAATGGATGATATAATTTGTTGATGAGAAGAGGACACAAGTACAATTTACAAAGTTGAGCACTAAGAGAGAGTAGGTAAGAGATGTGTGACTAAGTTTGGTAAATATTATTGGGAAAATATTTTCACTTTGAGCTCTGAATAATATCACATAAAAGTATCTCTTAGAGTTATATTATTGGATTTTATCAAGGTTGTTTAGATGTAAGTTATTGGTGCAATTTGTGACGTAGAAAAGTATGTGCTAAAATCCATTCCAAACCATTTACATCGATACTCAATCCTCCATATCGAGAGAGTAAAGAAATAAACATCGTCATCAACCCTTTGAGGTTTTTCTCTTACTTTACATTATGATAATGTATTTATCATTTTTTTAGAAGCTTATTAGGAAGGGAGAAAAGGTTGGTTCTTTTGAGAAAGCCTTGATTTCAAAGTTTGGTTTTTGGCCATTTTTCTATAGATCGTTTGTGCAATCAGTATACAACAATGAATTTTTATTTGAACCTTGAGTTCTTAATTTCATTGAGGATAATTTAAGAAATAATTTTTTGTTGGCATTTCTATAATGACAATTATTTTTATGGCTATCAATTATTTGATAGTTTTAGTTTGATATGTTTTCATCATTCATTACAAGAATGTTTCAGATATTTCTATTGAAATTGATTATTCTTTTCCATTGGTCGAGAAAATTAAGGAGTATTAGAAGGACCCAAGAAAATATTTAGGTGTCATTGATACCAAGTATTTCTATCACTTTACTTGCACTTATTTCATCTAGAAGGTAATTCTTGCTCAATAAAATAAATATCTTCTTTGATACGTAACTTCTTCTCTTTTCTTGATGTGTTGAGAGCTCGATTTGGTATTTTTCTTCCCCTCATTTCTTTTCCATTCATTGAGTTTGATTAATAAAGGGTGTAGTCACACAAAACCCTTTTAGGTTTAAATAACTTGATTTGATGAAGTATTAGAGTTATTGAATATTCTAATCTCTATATTGTTGATGATATGGTAAAAATAAATAAAGCTCCTCTTTCTAATGTTTGAACCTATTTAAAATATTCATAGTACAAAGTCAAGTTTATTTTGTTTGAGTCACAACTCTGATGAGATGAATTACAATAAAAGACTCAAAACTCTGAACACATCCTTGTTCTAAACAATTCCCTTTTTGAGTTTGAGTAAGACTCTTATCAACGACCAACACATGAAACCACCTTAGAAGTAGATTCAAATTGAAATGAATTTTTTCTTGCACTTTCCAAGCCCATAATTAGACCTAGGGAAAAATTCATCAACAACAAGAACATAATTATTATTAGGTACAAAAAGGGAATGACCTTTGACATTCTACAATATTCCAAACCAATCAGTTCTAAAGTGTTGAGTTTCTTCAAGAAATTTCATATTCACCTTCTTCAATTCCACATTACATTCCCAAATGCAAAATTTGTCACAAAGTTGGCCACATGAATGGTCATTACTTTTATCTTCATCCTTGTGAGAATTGTTGAAATCATAATCATCCTTTAGACATATTTTCTAGTCATAAGAACCTGGAAAGAGTAAAGATTCACCTTGCATGGATCATTTCATTGCAATCGTTACTATAGGAAAGGAAGATGTATTGGTCGTACTATAGAATATATTCTTCAGTATTAACACATATCGTAGCATAGAGGTCATCGACTTATCACCTTGTACATAATAGGTGGGGAATATTAGTAATTGATAGTTAAGCTTGAAGTTTCAAATTCTTATTAATCAAACAAAAAAGGTGAGGATGAGCCACAACTAGAACTAAATCCAAAAACAATAGCTAAGAGCCAAACCCAACTAAAGCCAAAGTCATAGTTATAGCCAGAGTAATGTTCCATGACCATGATTTGGTTTGTGATCACACCAAAAACACCATTTGGTTTATGGTCCTCCTTAAACCACCACTTAGTATAAGACTTACTACTTCAACTAGACAAAAGGTTGTGGTCATACTAAACCACCATTTCATCATTTTATGGTCATATTTAAACCACCATTAGAGAGCACTTCCATTTCACAAAATACATCAAATTCTAGTTATATTAGGAATTTCTCTAAAAATTGCTTCGAACCAAATTCCAAATTTGGTGGTTGGCCTTAAACCACCAATTAATAGAAGAATTCAACTTCTGCAAGTTATTTGTTTTGTGGTATTCATTAAACCACAATATTTGGAGAGAACATTAAGTTATTTTTTATTATCCACTTCGAGATTTCAATTCTATTCTTTGACTCACATACACCCCTATGGATAAAGAGGGGGTGAGGGGGCGGGGGGGAGATGTTGGAAACCTAATCCATATGGATTGTGTAAATTTATATTATTCACTTGAGATGAAGATTAAAAGTTAAAAGTTAAATTAATTAACCATCAAGATTTCATGGGACCTCTTGTAAGATGAATCAAAGGGTAAAACACATTATAATTATATATGTATCGTTCTAATGAAATATATCACACACTTGTAAAATATCTTGTCCATTTTTGTGTGTGTCCAATGGTCTTATAAGAAATACTACTTTTACTAGACTCAATGTTTTATCCCCACACTCAATACTTGTGTTCTTCAAAGTATAACCAATCCCATCCATATTTTTTTCCAAGTATATTCTACCTTTCTTGAATAACTTTAAATGACTCCATCTAATTAATCCATTGATTTCTCCAAAGAGGGAAGGCATTCCTCTACATCTATGAACCTTTTTACATGACACTCATCATAGTATTCATGAGATGAGTCAAAGGGGACTTATTCAACCTTGAGTATGTCATTAGTCTTATTCTAATCATAATCACTTTTTAAAGTGACTACTACTTCAACCTTCAAGCCTAATACTTGAAAACAACAAAAAAATTACATGTTCTAGGTAAACAAATTACCTGCTTACCTATTGCACAAAGGTTGTAATACCTTCGATTTTGTAATGCAAATTATACATAACCAAGATATGGTTGGTGATTAAGATGATATAGCCAAGGGACAAACTATGTAAAGTAAATATTGCACATAATTATAATAGTAAAATACATAGTTGGATACAAGATTAAGGGAGATAAGAGTATGGGAAGTTATCACTCCATGAGAGGGGAATGAGAGTGCATCAAGGGGGTCCACAGAGCTCAAAACAAAAGTCATAAGAAAAAATATTAGTTTATGATAACTTAAAGTGCTTTAAATTTATGGAGAGTAAACCTTGAGTTATATGAGGCTTGTTGAGAGAATTTCATGTGTCACATTAAATCCATACATATAAAAATGAGGACTTTAGTGAGTTGAGGGAATGATTAGTCATTCATTCCTACATATTCATGTTACCAATTTGCATGATTTTCCAAGGGGGAAAGGGGGACCTTACAGAGACTAAGTTTCATGTGAAATCCAAAGTAATATTATCATAGGGACATATCTAGTGTCCTAGCTTATATATTTGAATGGCCACCTTATATTGGGTTCTTGTTAGAGGGAATTAACTTAAGGGACTGTAGTTGCATAGAAGAGGGATCCCCTCTTGGGTTGTGTGGGCTTGGGGGGGAAGAGAACTCGCGATTGGAATGGATATATAAGTTAGCTAATTGTGTATGAAAGAGTATTGGATTGATTGAGAGAGTGATCTTGTTAGCCATTGTGGGGTGGCCTACTATTGAGAGCTTTGGAACAACAATTTCTAAGACTAGGAAGAATGTCCATAGTAAATAGCTACTTTGTTGATTTCATTACGATAAATGTTCTATTTTGATTTATCCTTTAATGTGAACCATTATGTGCATTTCCTACATGGTAATTATTGTTAAACTTTTAATGGATATGATACATTATATGTTTTTTTTAACTAAGAAATATTTACATATATGTTAGTGTAGAAGGTTAGGCATGTATCTTGGTTCATATGCAATAGATTATTAATTAAATGGTATTAAATTTATTGTCTTTGAGTTATATAATCTAGGATATAATTCACTTTTTATTCACTTTCCAAACTCATTCCAAAACCTTTTCTTTTGTCCAATCCTATCAAGATGTGTTGAAGGGTTGTTACATAGTTCTAAATAAAACTCAATTTATTCTAATAAACTATATTATTCTAAAATGTAATGAAGAGAAACCAACTTGGCTCTAACACCACCTTTCCTTTATAAAGTAGTGAAGAGTATGCTTTGCTACCAACTAGCACATACCTACAACCTACCCAAATATTTCTTTGCAAACTTGAGTTTATCCCAGGTCTATTTTGGCATTTGAGGTTGTGTGGTATTACCTTGCCTTGACTACAAGGGCTTGGCCAACTTGTACTTACCATGACTAGACTATGCATCTTCATTTACAGTCTACTCATAAAATGTCCATCAGCTACTTTATGTTGAATAAAAATAAGCCTCATTAAACCAAGCTCAATGAGTAATAGGTATACATCCAATTGTGTCCTTTAAAACAACCCATAGTATTTTAACACTTCGCCAATATTTCAATACTTAGCCAACTCAAAGAAAACCAAGGAGTAGTAGCATCCATCCATCATAAAGAGTCCACAATGCACATATATCGATGGCACCTAAGGTAGATGCCTTAATTTTATTATATGAAAAATGTCGTGGATATATAACAAGAGAGTTGCAACCTCCTACCTACCACTTTGTTACAATGTACAATGAATTTAAGGAAATATAGCTTTCTACCTGCTACCCAACAAGTTCACACAATCCAACTCCTAAAGCTACTGCAAGCCTACCTCCTATATCTCCTATCTTCTTCTTCTCCTCACCTAGCCAATCCAATTCACCATTTTTTCCTAACCCTAAACTTAACACAACCATAGATCTCCTTTGCACTCTTGGTGAATGATTATCAATCCCATATCACCTTTGAGGCACCATGGAAGCACCCACTATTTATATAAGACTTGTCTTACACTTGCAAGCCCGTTCAATCCTAAGTGGATCCCAAATGCACCCAAATGTGCCCAAGTGTGTCCAATGGATGTGCACCCTATAAATGTATCCCACAATTGCACCTCATGGATAATTGTGCTTGAAGGATTTTTTCTTATCCATTGTAGTCCCCAAGTGTGAAACAACCAACTACTTGGGTCCACATGTAACTTAAGAACCCAACTCTATAAATTCTAACCATGATCTCTTTGCCAATTTGTCTATCATGCTTAGTTCACATATATGGATGAGGTTTCCTATGAAAACCCTCTTTGCCTTTCCTCACCAAGTTCCCTTCCAAAATTCTCTTATTTTGACCAACTAATATGAGCTACAAAGAATTATAGTGCACCCAATATGAGCAAGGATGCCCAAAATTTCCATGGTGTGCCTTGCAAATGAATAAAGGCACTCCAAATCTAACTCTTCTAGTCATCGACCTTACATCAATTATGTCTATGATAGTTAGTGACCACTAAGGTGATCATGCCTTTTTCATCAGAATCTGATGATACAATTTCAAGCAAGACTGTGATTTTTTGTTGTTTAAAATAGGTTTTTGAATGCAACACTTGAAAAACCAATGGGGCACTCAAATTCTACCTATTAAACAAGTTAAACTATTTACTTGAGTCCGTGATGATGGGTGGTAAGACCAATCGAAATATAAGACATAAGTGAACTCACACATGGCATAAATCCATAAACTTATATCAACAAAACTTAAAATCAAGTTTTTAAAAATCTTTATAAGATTTTGAGTCAAATTCACAAAAAAAAATGCCATGAAAAAACATTTTCATCTATTAATTAAACTATGCTCAAATTAAAGTGTTAATTAAATAAAAACTAAATAACCAATTACCAAAATACTTTAGTATAATAATTATCCTCTTATCTATTAAAACTATTCATATTTAAAAAAATATTTTTAATTGATAAACATTTTTTATATTTCAAATTACAATATTAATAATAGTAAAAAACTATTTAAAATTAATAAATATTTTTTATTTGCCGATGATTTCAAGATAAATCTATATATAAGATATTTAATTTATTGTAAATTTCTGGGTACTCTCGACCCATTATCAAAATCAAAGAATACAATAATAACACATAGTGCTGATGAGAATTTATAACATTTTAAAGTTAAAATATTATATAAAAATCAGACTCTTTGACTAATCTATTAACAGGTAGTCTTAACATTTGTGTATATTATTTTTTATGGAATGCTGCAAAGTCTATGTTATTTTTACCTACCTGTGTAATGTTACACATTTTACGATGTACCCTTAACAAATATGCCAACGCATAACCTTTTAAGTCCCTATGAACTCCACCACACTGTAACCGTCTAGTCAGCTGAGATCCGTTATTATTTCATTGACTAGATCCATGACCAATATGCAAACCGATGACCTGGCATATTTTTATTACAGTTTTCAAAAATACATAGTCGTGAAACAATAAAACTCTACAATAAATAAATCAAAGTGTATTTGTTCTAATAATAGAAAATGGATTCATAAATCACTAGGGTTAGGTCAGTGTGAACAAGACCCTAATAAAAAGGACCTGTGGACAATGGGTACCCATCACCTTAAAAGGTCCGAGCGTGGAAGTAATGTTGTGAGTCCCTATGAACCCTAACTCATTGAGCCTCTCGTAAGCTGAGATACATTATTATTTCATTGACTTGTTCCGTGCCCAATATGCCAACCGATGACCTGGCATATTTTTATCACATTTTTCAAAGTAGATTTATTCTAATAATAGGAAACGAATTTATAAAAGCAAAATCACTAGGGTTTGGTCAGAGTGGACAAGACCGTAATAAAAAGGACCTGTGGACGATGGATACTCAAGATCAGTACAGTCTTCAGCTACTGAATACAGTTCTGGAATAGGAACAATGGGTAGATGCCATGGTTGGGGACTAGGCAGCACTCTGAAACTATGTTGGACAGACCCTCAGTCTTCAAGCAGAAATGGAAGAAAAAAGCAGCTAGCTGAAGAGACCGGTGGGAACCATGAGACATCCTACATTTCTGCATTACCAGAAGACCTGCTTGCGGATTGCTTGGCTCGGTTGCCACGCTCATCGTTGCATGCCTCCATGAGTGTGTCTCACGAATGGTACAAACTTCTGACATCGGAGGCGTACTATGCCCTTCGAAAGAGAAATGGCAGAATAGAGAATATGCTGCATGTATTTTGCAGAGGAAGATCTGGTCTCAAATGGGCCATTTACAATAAGAACACTAATGTATGGACGAGAGGGTCACTGTCTCCTCGAATGGTGATAAATATGTGTGGCAATGCATGGTTGTTGGATTATCTCGGGGGTGAAAATCCAGTTTTTTATGCCCAGCCTGCAGTTTTGAATCAAAAGATCTTCATTCTAGGTTATTACTCGCACAGAAGAACTCACCGTAGTTGTACAATGGTTTATGATACATGGACAGAATCCCTTATTCGTAAGGCCCCCATGATGAGCCCTAGAAGACACTTTGCCTGTTGTGTTATTTCTGGTAGGATTTATGTTGCAGGAGGCTCCATGAAAAACAGGCGTGCTAGCAGGGAGGCCATTGTGTATATTCCCGAGTGCGATTCATGGAAACCTATTCCAAAAATGCCGACAAAGAGATCTGGCTGCTTGGGTGCTGCTGTGGATGGAATTTTCTATGTAATTGGAGGTTATAACGTTGGTGAAAAAAGCAGTTGTTTCTCATCAGCAGGAGGCCAGTATTTATATATGAGTTCTATGGATTCATATGATCCCAAGACAAATACATGGCGCCAGACCAAGGAGGGCCTGCCATTGTTGGCTCGTGTGATAGCTTGTACAGTGATGGGATCACATATTTATGTGCTGTGCAGCCATCCAGCTCAATTGTCTTTTTTTAAATATGATACTGTGAATGACTCATGGAGCCGGGTTACACTTCCCTTCATTCCAACCTCTAATCTCAATTTCTCCTGTGTTACAATGGGTGCTTGCATTTACATTGTTCAGGTACAAGGGTGCATGGCTGATCTGCAAGGGAGAAGTAGAATTACCAGGTTAGTGTTGATTTATGACTCTGAGATGCAGATTTGGTCCCAAGGACCCGATTTGCCTTTATTGGGGAATGATGCCATCTGTGCTGCTGTGGAATGCTAGTTTGTTTAGTGGATTAATCAGGGTGCATGAACAATATCACTCAAGATTTCATTTGGTTGGAAAATATCTCAATTCCATTTTGGAACCTTTATGCATTGCGCAGAATAATCTTAGTAAATGTTAGTTTATTTAGTTGATCAATCAGGGGCATGAACAATATCACTCAAGATTTCATTTTGTTGGAAAATATCTCAATTCCATTCTGGAGCCTTTATGCATTGCACAGAATAATCTTAGTAGCTGGTTTTTTTAATTGTAATGTATTCTTTTTATTTTCATAGGTTATTCAGCCGAATTTAGTTACACTTTGTTCTCAATGTCATTCCTTCTGCATTTTTAAGTAAGTTATTCTGGGTTTTACATTGTTTAGCCTCTGTGAGCTGAGAATTTTCTTCTTAAAAAGCTAGTTAGCACAGGAGGTCTTCAACCATATTTTTTGAAAGGAGATTTATGTAAAGACCCAGCTTCAATAAAGAAATCCATAATATAAGCATCTATCTAGAAAAACTACAGGAAGCATATGCAAATAATTCCTAGTAAGCACAGGAAACACACTCAAATTGTAGCTGGTAGATTTAGAAATTTGGAATAGAAGTATAAAATCACAGAAAGCTGATGCAAATTGTTCATGGTGGAATTAGAACCTAGAAGTTTATATATATATTATATTATTGGAGGAATGGGAAATTGAGTTGGTTTTTCACTAGCTTCTCATAGGCAATTGCTTCATGTTGCTACTATAACCTCTAGGTTCCTATGTATGAGCTATTTTTATGACTAGAGGAATGGACAACTAGCTAGTTCTTATGTGTGAGTTATTATTGTGATTAGAGGACTGGGCAAGGGCCAGTTTCTTACTGGGGAGTTCCTACGTATGAGTGTTCCTATGTGTGAGTTATTAGCTGATGCAAATTGTTCATGGTGGAATTAGAACATAGAAGTTTATACATATATATATTATTGGAGGAATGGGAAATTGAGTTGGTTTTTCACTAGCTTCTGATATGCAATTGCTTCATGTTGCTACTATAACCTCTAGGTTCCTATGTATGAGCTATTTTTATGACTAGAGGAATGGACAACTAACTAGTTCTTATGTGTGAGTTATTATTGTGATTAGAGGACTGGTCAAGGGCCAGTTTCTTAAGTGGGAGTTCCTATGTGTGAGTGTTCCTATGTGACTAGAGGAATGGGCAATTTTCTTACTAGGGAGTTCCTATGTGTGAGTTATTGTGACTAGAGGAATGGGCAGCTGGATCAATTTTGCAAACACTTGAAATTGAGGATTTGAACCTCTTACCTTTTAGCACATAACACTTCATTTTCAAAGCCACTACCAATCAAACTTCTCTCAAAAGCTATTATTGAATTATATATTAAGTATAATTTGATAATTAAAAATATATTTTCTTATAAGATTATATACTTGTAAATTTAAATAAACAAAACTTAAATCATTATGTTTTCATAAATATTTTTTTAATCTTAATTTGATATCATTTTAAACAATAATTTTACCATTAAATTATTATTATAACAACAATAACAACATTGAAAAAATATCAATTTGGGTTATTGGGAAAATTAGTTGTTATCCTCTTCACTATTCAAAGACTTATACCCAATGCCCAAAACATGTTCATAGTTTTGCCACACAAGTGCTAGCTACCACACAAGCTATTGTCCTTTGACTTGTTTATTTATATATGGATGATAAATATCTTTTAAAATAATGAACTTACATTTAATTATGTGATTTTCCAAGTAAATAAAAAAGTATGACATGATGTTTTATGGATTAATGAAAGAAAAATAATATAAATATTGTTTAATTATAAGATAACTTTAGTTATGCAATGTTTAACAATGAACGTGGAAAATTATTATTAAAAGGGAAATAATTTAATAAAAAATAATAATTAGAAAGTAAATTATATATAGAGCTAGAATTTACACTATTCTTTTTAAGGTGAATCTTGTTTATGATTAGAAATATGCAAACACTCTTGGATCATTCTCTTATTTTACATTCTACACCTATTTTGAACATTATAAATATAAATAATTATTTTTAAATGTTCAAAAACTATATTATCAAGGTGTTTTAATGAAATCAAGTAAAACAATCCATTATTTCTCTATCCAATGCCATTGCCCTTGTATATCCTTTATCTACATATCTTATGTTTTTGTGAAAGGAAAATAAACAACTATAGAAGGTTTTTGTGAAAGGAAAATAAACAACTATAGAAAAGATATTCTTAAAATAACAATAACTAAAACTCAAATAAAAAGATATGTAGATTGAATCTCAAAGTGGTGAGCTTGAGCAAAATATGTGGAGGTGGAACAAGATGCCTTAAATATTGTAATTTAACACTATTCCATAGATTTTTTCTGGGTATTCCACAAATGTTAGATTGTTAATGTTATAGTGATATGGAATATATATGAATGTGTCAATTTCTTTAAATGTGGCATCTAAAATGTTTAACTTTTCTAAGGACAAGATCCATATTTTAGAATCTATGGAACTTTCCAAAATTAAAGTTGTAAATATGTCAACACTCTCTGGTCGTAATCTTCTCAAGTCAAACAATTTTATGAAGTATTTGAGGTGAGTGGAATCTTAATAATGGAATGACACATTTAATGAACAAAGGAAAAAGATATATAGAAAGTACTACCATTATCATTAAATGATATTTTTATGTGTTATATGCTTTGTTTCATAATGGTTGACTTGTATGTTTGGGTTTCTATATTCATGCATGTTTTGTAGGGGCATGTAGAGATCAACAAGGATGTTAGGAATATCATTGTAAAATCACTTGATGTAGTTAATAAGTACCATTTTTTTATAGGATGTTTGTTCTACATTTCTTCAGTTTAATCTATGAATCATTCAAAGGAGTGGGGTATTGTTCACAAAAAAAATTGATTTGATGTGATGGGTGTGGGTAATTCAAATCAAAATGGTATTTTTATTTTCTTAGATACCTTCATAAAAGATAACAATCCAACATATAGTTTATTGACACAAGGAATGAAAAGGGTGAACATGATTTTGCAAAGGCTTGTCTCAAATGAAGACTTGAAAGGTAAAAAATGAGTTATGATGTGGTCCAACTGAAATCATTTTCTAAAGTAATAGATTATACATTTATGTAGTGCTTCAATACCATTCTCATTAAAGAAAATATAATAGAAATTATCATCCATAGATTAAAATCTTAATTAAATTCCATATATAATTAGTATTCTAGATATAATACATTAGAGAAAAGCTAGCATGGATTAATAATACTTCACAAAGTTAGTTTGTAAAGTTCTCATTCCATATGAGAATATTCTTTGTGAATAATATACCACATATCATTATATATTATGAAGGATTTAACACTAACCAATCCCTTAATGCCTAATTAAGGATATGGGTAGTAAATTTCATCTCTCTTTTATTTAACTCAAAACTCTTTTATGAGATGCATTCACTTGTGCTCATCCAGAGCTTTCCAAGAATATTAACTTTATTAAGATGTAAGTTTGGGTAATCCATATATGTTCATTCGAATATTTTCACCCTTGAGGCAAATTAGCATAACCATGCAACTACTATATGGAAGATTATGTTACACATAGAGTCCATGTGCCATCCTTGGGTGGTTCCATGTCAACACCATGGCCACTTGGCCATAGCATGTCAACACTAGGACCACTCAAACCCACCATGTCATATGTCAGCCCAAACTTAATTACCTTACATTTAATTAAATTAATATTTAATTAATAGCTTAATGTAATATAAATTCATTTAATTAACATGCCAAATTAAAATTAAAATTGATTCATATGTACAAATAATTCACATGCAAAATTGAAAAGACTTGATAGTTAGAGGAAATAAAAAAAATTGCATTTTGAAAAATATTTTCCTTCTATCACTTCCATTCCCCATTTACAATAAGTGAAATTCATTAAGTTACCCAATCATGAAAATTTTAACTCAATCAATAATGGTCAATAAATTCTAAAACCACATGTGAATAAAAAGCTTATATGTAAACTGGGGGAGGCAGGAGTGGGAGGGGTTTTCTTTCTCCCCGATGAAGAAAGGGAGACTCAATTTTCCTGGAGACTTGGGACCTCTACAAAAAACCATGTTGAATATTTATCCTTGTGGCAAGGATTTGAGTTGCTCTCTTTTAGATTACTTCACCAATTAATGGTTTTAAGTGATTCCATGATAGTGATTTAGCAGGTGAATAAGCTTAACTACAACAATGAGCATACTTCCATTTCCATTCTGAAAATAATAACTATTAATTGATAGATTTGATTTGATTGAATTTTATCATGTTAAGAGAAACTATAACATGATGGTTGAATCATTGGCCAGCCCAGGAGGACATTTAGAACAAAGAGTTTTAAAGATTGATGAAGGATTACAAATCAAGGTAATTCCATGAGGAACAAATTTAAATCTTTGCCTTCAACAATTATAAATATTAAATTGGGTTTAAGGTGTCAGGTCTCTTCATATGATTCAAACAAGAATTAAATTGAAAATTAATTAACTCCCCTAACATGGTGGTAGATTTGGTATGTCATGGAGGAGCATGCAATTATGGACATCTGGGCAGTGTTCGTCATGATGTGTTGGGAATAGAACAATTGGTGTAGTATTGCTAAGGTTAATAAAACCGTTCAAATGTAGGAAACATTTGATCCTGCAATTGAGATGCAATCTGCATGTGTGAAACCTCTAGTCTTTTTAGAATTTGTTTTGAAGGGAAATATTTCCATAATGGCTCCTGATTTCCTTGGTCGAATGGAGTGGATCAAGGTGACATTAAAGACGATTGCAGAGGTTTCAAATCTCAAAGGGTTAATCCATCAATATATCATTAGAACATATATGAAAGATAAGATTCTAGGATCAAAACCATTTTCTGTCAAGTTTTTCAATAGGTCTCGCATAGGTTTGTGACTATGGAGCGCAATATTGGTCATGGAGAGGAAGAGCTCGAAAATTTTCTAGTTAGATGCGTGGGTATCCTGGAATTTTTCATTAGATCAATCTAACAACATGCATAGATCATCTTAATGGAGTCATGGGCCTAGTGTGATATTTTAACATAGATAATGGGAATTCTAGAGGTTAAAATGGACTGTCTGCACCTCGCTAATGAAGTGTTAAGATTTTGTGTGGAAAACCTAACACAAGCATAAGGCATTGATGATGAAGAGGTTCGTCCTAGCATAGTTGAGCACAGTATAGAACAATGCGGGAACTCTAAGCAACATAAGGAAAACAACATTTGTTCTATTGAAGGACAAGATGCAGTGTCCCTCTAGCTCGAGCTTGAAGAAAAGGGAGTTTAAGTAGCCCCAAACATGGTTGACATGTAGTGATTTTCCCAGTACCGTAGTGATTTTCCCAGTACCTAATCTTTTTTGATATGATATGTAAATATTTAGGAGTCTTTTGGCGAATTAATGGAGAAAATTAGTTTAGAATGAGTATCAGTAGTTCACGAGTTAACTACGTCAATTTTTCATGAAGTTTAAGGACATCAGAAGTTGAATTTTTTTGCATACAATGCACATGGTTTGGGGCTTCAAACCAAAATATTTTAATGTAATATATAGTTGTTCCCACAAATAAAAGTAAAAACTTATCTGCAGTCACATGTAATTGAGAATCACTTATGAATATATACAAGATGTTGATGACCTCATCAACCAACGGTAAAATTCAATAATTTTACATTTGAAGCCCTTAAAGCCATTCCCAATTGCCCATTTTCGACACATTTCTGTAAAATCAAGGAGTTTACTTGAAAGCATTTGATATTACTTCGAACTCGTGAGGATGAAGGTTGTCAAACCTAAAAAAATTTACATGAAGCATGAGAGAGGATTACCTAAGGGAATTAATCAAATTTATGAAGAACATTTTTTACATAGAGCTCCCGATAATCAAGATTTCAGTGAAATGTTTGCTTGAAATGTATGTAGATGTGAGTAGTTATATGTATAAAAATATTTTCATAGGTAATGTATTAAGAAACATTTTACTTTAAAGTTTGGATTATTATTAAAGTTTATCACATTTAATTAAGAAAATAAATTTTTTTATTAATATTTACCAACTTTAAAATTGAATTTTCATATTATAAAATAATTTTGACATTTTTTTATTTATTTCATAATCATATTTACTAAGAGTTTGAACAAATTTAAATGAGGTAAAAATGTAAAGAGATCATTACTCATGAATATGAATTAGACAGAATTTCTTCAATTTAAACATCAAACTACTTTTAATTTTTTTTTAATATTCTTACTAACATATATTAAACTCAAATATAACTCTAAATATTTACATGATTTTTTATAAATATATCATAATATTTTCATTATAAAAAAATTAAACACTATAATTATTAAACATGATAATTTTAACAAAGCATAACCAATTGTGATATGGCATTGTGACTTTCCTCTTTTGTGGTGGCTAAGGTTCAGCCCTAGCTGACTACTTCTCTCTCTCTCTGAATTTTGAATATGGATTTTCTCCTGTATTTCATGGCTTCTAGATCCTCGACCTCTCTCGTGCCCTCATCCACCGCTCTGATTCAACATTCAATCTTGGCCCTCATTGACAGTTAGATTCAAGTCTTCCTTTCTAGTTTCAGGGAAGTGTCTTCCTTCCTCTGTGGTTGGCTTGTCATCATTCTTAGCCTCAAATTCTAATGTTTTCAAGGGTGTTGTAATGTCCTCCACATCCTTGTTGGTTGGTTTAGTCATGCCCTCCATATCAGTTTCTGGAAACAAGAGTGTCGTTCCTTCCTCAAGCCAAGAGGGATCTTTTAAGTTGGTGCCCTCCTATCCTTTTACGACATTGTGAAATTTGCTTCTAGTAGTCTCCCCTCATGATCATTTGCTTCCTCATTAAGAAATATTCTGAACTCTATCTCTAGTTCCCATCCCTCTGGGATGCTTGTTCTTGAAGCTCCTTTGATTGAGGTCTCTTTTGTGGCTGAGGCTCTATGTGAGGAAAATTTGTTCTCAAAAACTGGTTATTGATCCAGGAGGTAACAGAAGGATTGATCTAGGAGGATCTAGGAGGACTGATCTAGGTGGATCTCTAAAGAATACCAGTGGCATGGTAAAAAGGCTCAAAAATTAAAGTGGGAGAATCTTGATGAACTTAGCTTCAGATCGAAGTGCTTGTCATCCTAATTCCAACGGCGCAAACCACACTCGAATCCAAGCTCATATGAAGAACTTAGGGCAAGTTAAAGTTCAAGTTTGACTTGGACAGGTGGCAGGGGAAGATGGCGTGGTAGAACTCTCAGCGAATGGGGAAGTGGCAAGTGGCAGGCTGCCATTAGCCATGCATTTTGCAAATCGCAGAAGTCAGAGGTTCGTGAATCGTCCCCCATCATTACCAGGTTCTGCTATGATAATCGCAATCATAGATCGCAATGAACTATGGTTATAAATCGACCCCCGATTAGGGAAGGGGTATGAAGCAATAAATCACATATCACACATTGCAAGGTGCAACGGTACAGAATCGGCCCCAAGTAGGATCAGGTTACGATTGCAATATCGTAATCGCATAGTTCAAATTCTTGTTATATATGTACCCCGTGGCTCTGCCGATTGTGATATGCGATGGATCTCAGATGTGATATAGTTATGGGATTCAATGGACAATTCCATTGAGTCCGATCATTCGCACATCACATAGTGCAACAACCATTATGGAGAATCACCGTGGTTCCTCTTATTGCAATTTGTGATGGGATATCAACGCTAATAGACTATGGCCGCCGATGATAAAGCCGTCGAGTTCGGGGAATACACCGATTCTTTGTATTAATCTGTCGGTTTGAGGTTTAAAATGAAATGGTCTCTTTGAACTATTAGATGGCGGTTCTTCCATGTATGATAGGTTTTTTACCTACATATTATTCCAGGCCCAAGAATCTTTGTTTGAAATAGCTCACCTAAATAAACTTGTCATTTGTTGAAACTGCTTGGTTTATGAAAGTACCTACCCACCAGAATATAAATTGGTCTATTCGCACAGCAAGAGGGCAAGAGAAGTAGAGAGTAGTGTAGATTTACAGAGCAGAGCAACGACACCTGCTCCTGGTAGGAGGCCGAATGATCCAAGTGGATGTTGGTGACCACCCATCTATCCCACTTGGACCCCCACAACTGTCTATTTTAGTTTTTCAGTTTACTATTTTTAGTAGTTTTTTGGGTCCTAAACTTCGAGAGCTATTTTGAGGCACTAAACGACGGTTTTTGGCAATCTTGTACCAATGATTTTGTATTTTTAGTCATTTTCCTGTCATAGTTCTCGGAGAGATCTTTATAATGGGGTATCATGCGCATCAAACAGAGATGATATGACCAAGTCGCAACCCCGGGAAGTTGGTTTTCCAACTAACCCCAACAGGGACCATAAACTCTTGGTGTTACAACTCCTCGGGTTAGGGTTTTGGTTGTTTAGGGTTTGCTCTTATTGTTCAATAATAAAAAAGCCCTTGAGCCTTATTGTAACAAAGTTCAAAGGCATGTAGTTGCCACATCTCTTCTTAGAGATAAGCTACCATCACCTGAGATAGTTTATTTCAATTTCTATTTGTAAACATATTTCAGTATTTTACATTAATGAAATGAAGTATTATTTTTGCTCAATCTCTATATTTATGGTTATATCTATAATTTGTTGCGTTCTTGTTTAAATATAGATCAGTGGTATCAGAGCAGTCTGTTCTTTCTATGTTTTTCTTTGCATGTCCCCAACGAGGTCAAGATATAAGCAGTTAGGGCTCGATCTGGTTTAACCTCTGCAAGATCAGCCTCGCAAACCCTAACGACCTCCCATGGCAGATGAAAACTAAGATGATAGGGCAGGAGATCCTATCAAAATATTGCTCGAAGAAGCCCTCGAGCGACAAAGGAATGCGATGATGGACAAATTTACCCAGATCCTTCAACGGCTAGCCAGGGGCAAAGCATCTAACAGCTACTCTGGAAATGCCATACCATTTAAGGTACAAGTTAACTTTGAAATACCCATATTCGAGGGCCAAACAGATGCAAACACCGTAGATAAATGGTTGAATCTGTTAGAAGGATATTTTTCTATTCATGATTTTCCCAGCCGAGAAAATATTACTTTTTCTCTTCTCAAAGCCACCCTCCACGTCAAGGACCAGTGGGAAACCTATTGTGAGCAGAAGGATGAAAGTATGAACTCATCTTTTCAGTCACTCCCATTTGGAATTCATTCCAAGATGCCATAAAGGAGTTGTACTACCCTGTCAGAAGCTATGAGGATGAATACATAAAGTGGACCATGCTGCGATAGGGAAGGGACCAAGACATGTCAAAGTTTACCAATATTTTCATACCCTTCGTACAAAGTTGGGTATCAAGGATTCTGAGTGGCATTTGGTACTCAAATACCATGGCAGGTACATCTAGGACGAGATGGAGTTCATGGACATCTCCTCGCTGGGCACGACGTATCGATACACTGTCAAGATCGAGCAAAAGTTTAAACAGAATAAGCAAGACTTTGGATCTGCGAATCCAAAGCAAGGGAAAGGCTTCCCCAAACCATAGAACCAAGGACAAAACCAAGACTGTTATCGGGAAATCTAGTGTCCATTCAGAGCTGCTAGTCCCACTAAGACGGGTAGCTATCTTAGAAACAAACAAACTAAAGTTACTTTCATTTTCCTTTATGAGAAGTAGATGGGAGAGAAGCAGAGAGTACCAGCCTCAATCTTTCGCTTGGCTCCTTGCTTGTTTCCTCTCCCCTCTGACAGATCTTTTAAACTTCTTCCTTGCTTACCCCGCTTCAAAGAGCACCTATAAAGTCAAAGCAACATAATACCTTCAAAGCAAAGAGATCTACAATCATAAATAATATAGGACCAGATATATATTGACCACACAAATTCATATATCATCAAACATACAAGAATGTGGAAGAAAACTTAAATAGCTTTATTGATAGAAAGAGTAGAAGAGAGGATTACAACCCATTGATCTGACCTAGCATCATCCTCCCAGCATGAAAGCCCTTCTTCACCTCATGAAAAGCTTAGATCACCCAACACTATGATGTTCCACCAAGAAATCAATAGCACTTCCTTACAAAATACAAGATTCCAGCCTCTGGATCTCTGGGATGAGGGATCCATATATAGATGTTTGCAGGAGGTGAGTCAGCTTCTGGGATTTTAATTAGTGTCTTCTCCGTGATAGTTCTTGGTTCCACTTGGAGATTCATGATCTCTTACTCATCTCTAGGTGAATTCAAAGAGGCAAGTGTCATAGGAGAAGTCTCTGGAAGATTTCATGATCATCCACCTTGCAAATTGTCTCTACCATTTGTATGTCTCTTTCCCATTTCAGTATGCATCACACTTTTTGCATGTAGCAAGTGAGATACATTGCACCCTTAGCACTAAGCAGTCGGTATGATCCAGTTTTGACCAGTTCTGAGTAGTTTTCCATGGAGAACTTCTGGGAGATGATATAATCAGCTGACCTCGTTCCTTTAGGGTGTGAAACAACACTTTTAGGGACTCATAAGCCCTTGGTTTATGGACATAT
>APFE030730360.1:0-10785 GCA_000404065.3 Pinus taeda
AGGCTGAAGCACAATAGTGTAAACTTCAGTCTGTTAAGTCTTATACAAAATTTTACGACCCTTTCTAAATGCATGAAAGGGTCTATAAATACTATGCTAATTTAAAATATCTACAAAAATAGAAAAGCTAACTAAGCTGATGTCAATAAATTCTTGTTTCTATTTTTGCTGGCAATCGGAGGAGTTGGATGATGAATCACTCTATCGGCTGTTTCCCCTTGAACCTGAGTTGATTGATGGCAAGCATTGGCTCAACTTCAGGAGGTTTGTTGAGCCTGGAACTGATCTGGGCAGCGTAGGTGGAGTCTTGGATATCGGGGATCATGCATTGAACGGCATCGGTTAGGCGTTTGAGAGCAGATCGTTGTTCATGAGGCTTGATTAGAAACCGCCAATATGCTTCTATGTTTAAAGTGTCAACCACGGTAATTGACCTTGCTCTTCCCTCTAAATCAGGGTAGCATGTTTGTTCCAATGTATTTGCAGTAGTAATCTTGCCAGGCGTGCATTGGGAAACAATATTGGCTAGATAGAGAGTATCATTTACTAGATCAGCCAAATTACCAGCGGTTAATGTACATCTTGATGTTGCCCTTTATGCCTTTAATATTTGTGTTTGCCATTCTGTAAACAATATATTTTTATGGACCTCCAGTATCCGAGGCAAATTGGCTTCCTTACCTGACTTTGAATCTTTCCATTCAAGATAGCTTGTGATATCTTCTTCAGCTTGATTGTATTCCTCTCTAGCCTTTTCTACCTGCTCACTTACAGTCGTAGCTAACTCAAAGAGTGGTTCCGCCTGAGAGAGGGATGCGCCAAGAGTTTAACTTGGGATACAAGTGCTTTGTTGATTATCATTGCCTCTTTTTTGAATTCTTGTATCTGCGCATCTCCCTTGGTGGCTTCTAACTGTGCTGTAATTTGAGCAATACGTTCATCTTTGGCCTTCAAAGATTGCTCATTTGCTGCTTTTAGTTGCTCCAATACCTCTGTCAACTCGCTTTGTCTCTGGATGGCTGCCTGGGTGATCCTCTGTTTCTCCTCCTGCCATTGCTGCACCAATTGACTATTGATTTTCTGTTGTTCCAATAGCTGCTCGTTTGCGCGGACTGTTTCTTGTTGGTGTCCTGCTAATTGCTGCTCAACTTGTATTACCCTTTGTCTGACATCTGCTAATTCCGTTTGAAGAGTGAAAATCTCCTGGTCCTTCGTCTTTAAGAGAACTGCTACCTCTGATGCCTTGTCAATAGTGGCAGCCGAATAAGCTCCCTCATATTGCGACAATTTGGCCAGGTCATCAGAGGGATCGAGTTTCTCCCTCCAGACTACGTTGCCCGTAAGTGATTGTTCGGGAAAGAGGTAAGGCTGATCAATCCTCTGCCTCTTTCTTGATCACTTTACTACGGCTTTATGTTTAGGGCTGTAGAAGACGTTTAGTGGAGGAATGTCTTCTACCAGGAGAGTGATTTGGTCCAGGACCCTTTGAATTACTTCTACGTTCATAAATTTGGTGAGCCGGTGGTGTGCTCAAAGCCTGGGATGAGCCTCCTTATGTTGCCGCTGCTCTTAGAATCTCGGTATTCTGTGAATCCTTACCTTCCCACCGATAATGGTACTAAAATTGCCATTCCTTTTGCAGCTCGGGGTCTGTGACAGCACCCTTATTAGTATCGGTGGTATTTTGCTTGGACTGGGACTCCTTTAGCAGTTGTTCTTGTTTCTCCTTCTCTTGCCGTTCATGTTCCTTCTGTTGGTTGTCTTCCTGCTCCTTTCTCAATCTATCTTCCTCTTCCTTTCTTAAGCGTTCTGCTTGCTCTCTTTTTAAGAGTTCTTCTTTTTCTTTCGCTAAACGTTCTGCCTGCTCTTTCTTCTGTTGTTCCTCCTGCTCATTGGCTTTGGTTTTCAGTGTAGCAGGGGGTTCTTTCTATCGTTGCTTGCTAGGCTCGCTTGAAGACGCCGCTTGGGTTGGCATTATTAAGTCCAGGGGCAGAGTTTGCAACCTCTGCTCCCTGAGCTTATTGAACTCAGATAACCCTACGTCATTATACCTTGTTCTAGCAAGCTCTTTAGCATGACCAATTGATTCTGCTGAAACAAAAATATCATCAAAAATATCCTCTTTATGCTCAAATGTTGATAATTTGGCATGTTCTAGAGCGGCGTATGCATATTTTCTCGGGTCATATGCTCTGTTTGGGATTATAGGAAGGTTTAGGGCTTGAATTTTCATGGCTTATTTTTCTGCATGTTTTAAATCATGCAAGGTAAAGACTCCACATCTGAAAGGAAAATTTGGCTAGCCCCTTTTTTGCTTTAGCCTAAGAGTCTGTGTGGTACTCTTAGCTAAAAGTTGTTAGGCAATTTCTCGGGCTAACAATTTGTCAGGAACATACAAGGGAAGGACATGGGGATTGGCTTGACTGCCATAGACTCTAACATACGTAAAATATTCTTCCCCAAACCAACTACACACTGACGGCAGGTCAAAAGAGGCTAAGTAGGAGATCCTTGGAATGGGCTTATTAAAAATGGCATAATAAATAGGAATCATGAAACCGTTACAGATATGGTACAAGTGATTCTTACGAGACGACTTCCACATTTTATGATGGTAAATATGGATGGGGGAGGGGTCCTGTGTGGTCCACCTCCAACCGAGAATGGGGAATTCGGAATTAAAACACAAGGTATCCAAAATATAAGCGCTGTAGTAGAATGGAGGGATTATCCTTTCGCTAACTCTGGTCTGATTCCTAAATTCACTAACAGCAAAGGCAAGCTTATCCGAAAGGATAGTGGCCCAATCCATAATCCAACTGTTGACTGCCGCCTCCATGAGGGGAACCATTTCGATAGTAAAAATGGTGGAATCATGTAGACCCCATAATCTACACATCATTATAGCGGCATAGCAATAAGGTGAACACAAGGAGTCAACTGAGTACTTACCAAAGGATTCATGCTTGTGCTTACTTGGATTCTGCCTCCAATCTTTGATAGGTTCAGACTCAATTTCATTCTCACTTGCGAACTTCTACAGAAATGTGCTATTGTAAACTTTCTCTGGTATAGGCAAATGATACATTTGCCTCAAATCCTCTGGCTTGAAGGACCCAAAAATCCTTCCATCGTTTGTGATGAAAGTTCTGTCTGTGATAGGAATTTCTTCAATTGCCCACTTGATAACATCGGTTTATGGAAGCATTTGCTCTCTTGCCGCTATCCTATGTAGGAAGGAGTCGGCCAAGTCCTTGAGAGTGCACTCTGATTTTTTGGTAGAATCTGCAGTAGCTTATTCTACCACCTTCTCCGGTTTCTCGGCTTCTAGCAAATCATAAGTTCCTTGCCAAGTTGTTCTGGCAAGGCCCGCGCACATTGTATCTGATATCAAACCTTTCTTGATGTTTACTATTAGTTGTGGCGCGGCTGGTGAATCAATAACGCCTGCAACCTTCTTCTGCTTTTTACCCATTATGCCTGAATTGCTTCGAAAATCTGTATTCTGCACAGAGAGGTGGTTTTGGCGTAATACTAAGATAACAATGAAACTCACAACTGATAGTAAAATAGAAAGAAGAACGTCCATATACTTTGTCTTTATTAAAACACCGTGGATACGATCTATAGGCAGATCTGAGGGGATGGATTCATTTAAGGGACCGTATAGGACCTGCCACCTTATAAATGCTCATTAGTGCAATATTTGCCGAAAGATCTTTTAAATCATGCAATGGGCGTACTGGCGGCCGAGCGAGGATGATTATGCCTTAATTGTAATTAACTCAGGCTTTCCAATCACTTTAACGGTTTTTCGTTGAGAACTGTGCCTTATCTTATCGGATCGGGCAGGGGCGCGAGGGTAGTTTTAACAATGCTTTGAGTGTTGCCGATCGCCGATCGCCGATATCGCATCGGGGAAAGGCCTATGCGCATTAAGGATTCAACAGAGGAAACCACCGATCGCCGATCGCCGATATCGAATCAGCGAAAGACATATGAACAATGCTTGCGATAAGAAGGGGACTGCCGATTGCCGATATCGCCGATAGCTTTATCGGGTCGGGGCTTTAACGATGGGCACAATGGTGGTGCACAAGAGAATGGCCAATTCCCGATATCGCCGATAGCTTTATCGGGTCAGGGGGAGCCTTTTGATTGCTTGGTGCATCCTTTATGTTATTGCGATATGCGATCTTGCGATCGCTTTATCGCAATAAACACATATTTGCTTTATTTTCAATGTTTAAAGAGATATTGCTTTTGAGGGGAAGTTTATAGAGCGTTCCTTGGATTTGTTGGACTTTTACAAGGTAAGAGTTATTGACATCAATTTTATTTTAAGAGGGACCCATTTCATATTTTAATGGTTTTGTAAATAAAAATAAATATGAAATGGCGGGTTGTTTGCAAGGCACAACAGGTTCATATTTTATTTCTTTTTTGATCATTTTCTTTTAGTCATTTGACTTTTATTTTAGGACTTACCCTCTTTACATTTTTTATTTTTAATATGGGAAAACATTTTGCAGAAAGAAAAAGTATGTACAGTATTACAAGACTAATCATATCCAATTCAAAATTATGAATTCTATTATTATAGGACCTTAACAAGAGTCACCAAATAATAGTGAAGGTCGATTGTTGGAGGGTGCAGGGGTTTTTAGTAATAATTTTCCTTCAGTATTCCTAGTCTTATGAGGCATCAAAGAAATATTATTTATCTTTTTACATTTTCAAAAATTGTACGCAAAATATAAAACCATTCTTAAGAAAAACAACATCTAGTAAGATACCTCCCTAAGAACGGTGCCAAAAGGTTGTGAGTCCTACTATTGTGCCAATAATGTTGCACCTCCCAAGGGATCCTCAACATAGATTATAAACATGTGGTTTTTACAAACTTGAAGGTGACGGTGCTATATGCACAACAAATAGGATCCCACTCATTCCACCCTCAGTTATGACATTATATCAAAAGTGCTCAAAGATCCTTCCTCCTACTAAATTAGAATGAAAGCTTACTGATAAAGGTAAGTAAAAATCCCATTGAATCAACTTGTAAATGCCAACTAATCAATTCATCAAAGGAAAAATGCTACCCTAATTGCATAAAGAAAACTATTTTATCTTGCATAATTCATCAAACTAGCAAATCTTCTTGCGAAATTGAAGCTCATTTATCTTGCATAATCCATCAAAATACCAATCAAAATTGCATGTACCATCTACCTAGTTCATAATTTCTTGTAAATCAGTAACCTACTTGCATCATACTTTTGGTAAATAAACTAACTCTAGTCATTTTTTGCAGTGAAGAAAAGGAAGGGTTGGAGTGGCCTAGGAGCTTCCTTTGATCTTTAAATCATATTTGGTGGTCATTATTCATCTAGAAGAAGTCAGAGTTGTAGTGGAGTTCAAAGCTGATGAAGGAAAGTGATACTATGGGCTTGGTACAGACGATTGCTACAGTAGGCCTATAATGCTACAAGAGGGCATCCGAGTGGCCTTTGAAGGTGAAAATGATGTATTGAGGGCAAGAAGTGGTTGATGGAAGTTGATGAAAATCGAGGGAGGTTGTATTGAGCCCCTAACCAAGCTTAAGATCTCTTAGATGCCTATCTTTCACTGGGATGAGTGTTATCAACGTACTAGGAAAAAAGACTTATAAAATAGTGTTTCAGGACATAATTTGTAGGTGGAAAGGGAGGATGAAGGGGCTAAATATGGAAGTGGTAAAGGTTCCCTTCCCTACAAATCAACACAACCCTACAATGAATCACATGCATGCATCCATTTATCATTAACAAAATAAAATAACTTATGATGGAAAAAATGAGTTCAATTTAAATAACATGTAATTTATGCCACAACAATGATCTAATCACTAAAATCACCAATAACTTGTAGATTGAAAATGTAAAACTAGAGAACTAATAGTAATCTAATTCAAAAAAAATCATAAACAAAATATTTTTTTCTGTGGTTGTGAATCCTTCCATTCATTATCCCACAAGAGAGGTGATATAGAGGCTCCAACCATAGGATTTTATAGATTAATCTCCCTTGAATCAATAAGAAATGGAAGTACAAAAAGAGGGACTAGTTCCTTTGGGTTGGGTCGAAACCCAAGTGTCTCAGCACTCTAAAACTAACTCAGATATATCTTAAAACCCAACTTCTCATTATCAAATATTGCAGGTCTAATACATCACATAAAAGTTTAAAGTAACAATGTCAAGCTTGAAGCTCAATAGATACACGTAACTTAACAAGAACCTTGAATATTAATGATCTCTTCTTCTTGTTTATTTGTTCAAAATGGCTACTAAAGTATCTCCCTTGAAATATGGAGTGGTTCCCTCCATGATCTCCAAAATGGTAGATCTTGTCCCTCTTGGTCTTCACTTGGACTAGGAGTCATTTAGCTGCCAATGAATTCAAACTAGTGAGAGAGGATATTGTGATCCCAATTCGAGTTTAAGGAGTTAAGGAGATGGACACACCCCCTAGATTCTCTCCTAGTTGTATCCATAAAAACCTTGCATAGTAATAGTCTAAAATATATTCATTTCCATGCACTTAAACCACATTAGTCCACATACTATGATAAACACCTTTTACTCCTCTTACCAAGCATAATATAAAAAAAGAAAATGTGAATTAATGTAAAAGAAGGATATATTTAAGGCTGGAGGATGACATGGTGATCTTCAAAATGTAATTATTGATAGGACTTCTCAAAATCCATGGTAATAAATCAATTTTCTTTCGTAATAAAAAAATATGTTTCTTTCTCTTTAGAAATACATTACATCATGATACAATTATGAATATCAAAACTAGTTACGTTTTTCAACACATATTACATATCCAAAATACACCAAATATTTTTGTGCAAATTAACACTTCATACCATGTTAATGAGTGGTAAGAAGTTTGGGAATTTCTAGTCTTTCAGAAATTAGGATAATCACATGTCACATTTGATGCATCACCACTTAGAAAATCATGAGTCTTTCGCCCATGATACATATAGAGAGTAATATACATAGGGTGATAAATTCAAGGGTTTTTTTTTTTTTTTAGTTGCAAAACCAAATCGACACAAACAATGGAGATAGAATGGTTGACTATAATATTTAGAATGGGTTACTCTATATGTTAGCCAAGTTATGTTCTCTTAAAGGTGAGAAAATACAACTCATTAGAGAGACTCACCCATGCAAGATTATAGAGAATTTTTTTGTAGGGAAGAGAGTGGCCAATTTCAAAGGTGTGTGTATTGGACTAGACTGAAATATGTAGCTAGGTTTGTAAGATGTATTCTTTTCTATACCAACAATCCAAGTAGTAGGAAACAAGGTCTATACCACCCTTTTCTTGTTAGAAAATTATATATTAGAGAACAATGGAACACATAAAATATTCAAGAAATATAAACACAGAAAACACATAAAGAAAGACAGAGACAGATATATGTGGTGCACCCAATTTGGGCTACACCAATGGACAACAACGAGTCCTTTCTTTTATATTATCCAAAAGAATGAAGAGATACAACCTACAACAAATCCGTTGTAATTCCCTCTTTGCTCCCACACAATCTACTCTCTCGTTTCACTCAGAATACACACATATACACAACCACAATACAATTTCCTCATATATAGTGAGGGTATTCCTTCTAGGGAAGAAAACTCTAAATTAAAGATGACTTCTACTGTTAGATCATCCGCCTAATGAACGGTTCAGATTGAATATGAAATTATAATATTTTAGAACGCAATTTTACATCTATTTTTAGCTTCGAGATCGCTGCCCCAAACCGCATCTAGCCACAGAACCCCCAAAATCCCCAAGTGGAGGGGTGTACAGTCTTCTTGGCATATACATCCAGCTAACACAAAGACCTTTGAATAAAGAAGATAATCAAGATCCACACCCAATAATCTCCCACTTGGAGACTGATGATAGCAACTCCATCACTGCTTCGTTTGATGGATAATGACTCCACTTTGGACTTGGTTGTTTTTCATCTTTACCATCGTACTTGAAGGCCAACGGAAAATGATCGGAATCTTAGTTTCTCCCTGGTTACAACTTTTGTTAACATATCTGCAGGGTTCTCGCTAGTGTGTATATTTTCCAGCTTCAACTATCCATCTTCCAACACTCACCATATGAAACGGTACTTGAGTTGTATATGTTTAGTCTTGGAATGAAATGTAGAGTTCTTTACAAGATGAATGGCACTCTATTGGTCACTGTATAAACTTCCCAACTCCTTCTTGTTACCCAATTCATCTAGAAACCTTTGTAACCAAATCATTTCATTAGTAGCCTTTGTAGTAGCAAAATAATTTGCTTCCATTGTCGAGAGTGCAACAACACTATGCAATTTTGAAAACTAGCTGAAAATTGTTCCTCCTATGGTAAACACATACCTTGTGGTGCTCCTCTTGTTATCTCTATCACCTTCCATATCAGCATCAACATATCCATGTAGAGAAATGTTTGAAACACCAAATCATAATGTTTGGATTGTTCATGTACCTCCTTATAACTCCCACTGCATGTGTAATATCAGGCCTTGTGCAAACCATTACATACATTAAGCTTCCAACTAATGATGCATATGGAAATTTAGACATATAATCCATCTCTTCCTAAGTCTTGGGACACATGTCCTTACTTAGTTTGAAATGGTTAGCTAAAGGTGTAGTAAGTTGTTTTTTGTTCTGCATATTAAATCTTTATAACACCTTTGGTATGTACTCACCCTAAGAAAATCTTAGTTTGGAATTTGTTGTGTCTCTCGTTATCCTCATAACAAGAATTTGTTTTGCAGCACCCAAGTCCTTCATTGCAAATTAATTTGCCAATTTTCAGTTCAGCACATTTATTTCCTACATGTTAGATCCTAGAACAAGCATGTCATCTACATACAATAATAATTTAATATAAATAATATCATTTTCCCTTTTTAAATAAACACAATGAGTAGAGAGACATCTAGTACAACCTTGTTCAGACATAAACCTATGAAATTTTAGATACCAATACCTTGGAGCCTATTTTAAGCCATACAAGTGCTTCTTCAATCGGCACACTAGTTTCTCCTTCCCTTTGACCTCATATCCTAATGGCTACTGCATATATATATATGTTCCTCCAAATCCCCATGGAGAAAGGTCATCTTTATAGCTAATTTATCAAGATGCAAACCTTCTGCTACTACTATACTTAAGATACCTCTGATTGAATTCATTTTAGCAACAGGAAAAAATATATCATCAAAGTATATACCTTTTTTCTATGCAAACCTCTCCACTAGAAGTCTAGTTTTATACCTTTTCCTACCTCCATATTCTTCTTTCCACCTATAAAACAATTTATTTTGTAATGATTGTTTACGTGCAGGCAACCTAACTAAGTCCCAAGCTTGGTTATGTACCAAGGATTCGATCTCCTCTTTCATGGCTAGCTCCCACTTCTTCTTCGTTTCTACATGCACTACTTCTTCATAAAATTATGGTTCATCATAATCAGTCAACAATATATAACATAATGAAGGAGAGCATCGTTCAGGGGGTCTACTTATCCTGGTAGATATTTTAACACCACTTTCAGGTTTTTGAGGTGCCTATTCATGTTGTGGTTATTGTTGTTGTTCTTGTTGTTGATCATTATGATTTTCAGGCACCTTTACCTTTTCGGTGATATCATCAAGCACTCTATATTTTCTGTCTTTTTTCCTCTTTCTTTTCCTGCATCTCATCCTTATACAGAAACTTCTCATTGAATACGAAATCTACACTCCTAATGGTTTTTTTATTTTCATAATCATATAAGAAATAACCAAAATCATTAACACCATATCCAATAAAGGTAAAAAAAAAAAAAAATCCTAAAGCTTTGTTCTATTTTCTTTTTTAATGTGGACAAAGGCTTCACAACCAAAAGTCTTTAAAAATGAGTAGTTTACCTTTTCACCTGTCTATGCCTCCTTTGGAATACCTAAATACAAGGAACTTGCAGGACTTATATTTATTAGATAAACAATAGTATCTATAACATCTGCCCAAAAGTTATAAAGTTAATCGTACATGCAATCTCATGCACCTTCCACACTCCACGATTGCTATGTTCATCCTTTCTAACATACAATTTTCTTCTGGTGTTCTCGGAACTATCTTCACTCTGTGAATTCCATGCTCTGAACAATACTTATCAAATTCTTTTCTGCAATATTCACCTCCATTTTCTGATCTGAGATACTTCAACCTTTTTTGTGCCTCATTTTCAACCAAAGCTTTCCATCTCTTGAGAGTATCAAATACATCATATTTATTTCGAATACAATAAATCAAGGTTTTTTGGTTGCATCATCAATGAAAGTAACATAATAATAAGAGCCAACGAGAGATGATACCTGATAAGGTCCCCATGTATCTATATGCACAAGCTCTAATTTTTCGCTCTTCTCTTCTTTCCCAACTCTGAGAAATCTAACTCTGTTCTCTTTTCCATAAACACAATTCTCATAGAATTCGAAATCAGCATGCTCCAAACATGGCGATAAATTTCTTGAGTGAATAATCTTCATCCTCTTCTCACTCGTGTTGTTACGAAACCAACTCAAGAACAGATAGAAAATATAGATCAACGCCTTAGAATTCAGCCTCTTCGAGGGGGCAACCTCCTTTACATTACATAAATGAACAATTCTTGGATGATTCAAATGAGAAAACCTCCTTTCTATATATAGGAGTCTAAGGAGTC
>APFE030730360.1:14313-72158 GCA_000404065.3 Pinus taeda
CCAATAGTTGTAGCACCCTGTCAACATGTTCAGCATGATCCTTCCAAGACTTGTTGTAGATTAGTATATCATCAAAGAATAGTAACACAAATTTTCTAAGGAATGGTTTGAAAATTGAATTCATCAAACCTTGAAATGTTGAGGGTGCATTGGTAACGCCAAAAGGCATGACCAAAAATTCATAATGGCCCTCATGAGTTCTAAATGCTATTTTTAGAATGACTTCAATCTTCATTCTGATTTGGTATTATCCTGAATGAAGATCCAACTTGGTGAAGTAAATTGATCCATGCAATTCATCCAGTAATTCATGAATGACAAGAATGGGAAACTTATCTTTAATAGTGAGCTTGTTGAGATCCCTATAATCTAGACACATGCGCCATGATCCATCCTTCTTGTGCACCAATAATACTAGAGCAGAGAAAGAACTTTGACTCAGTTGAATTATACCAGCCTCTAGCATTTCTGTAAGCATACATTTAATTTCACACTTTTGGGCATAGGGATATCTGTACGGCCTGATGTTTGGAGGAACACTTCCTGGAATCAGATGAATAGCATGATCATGATCACAAATAGGTGGGAGATATTTGGGAGTCTCAAATACCTTGGAATGATTGTCCAAGACTATTTGGAGATCTGGAGAAATATATGATTCCAATGTGGAAACTTCTAGCGAACATAATTGTGCAATTACACCTCTTTGCTCCTTTTTTAGAAGCTTTGTCATACCATTAGAGCTGATTATCTTTCCTAGTTTCCCTGCAATACCCCTTAATTGAACTTCCTTTCATTCCGTAGAAAATTTGATGAAAAGTTCTTGAAAATTAAAAGCTATTGTACCCAAGGATTGTAGCCATTGGACTCCTAGTACAACATCAGCACCTCCCATTGGAATGGAAAGCATTGGGCTAGTCAATACATATTCTCCCATGGATAACTTGATATTATGGCACTTTCCCGAGCAATTTATTGTTCCTCCATTTGCAATCATCACTTGACACTCTGGTGCTGGATATAGGAAGCAATTCAATTCTTTTGCTACCCTACAATGAATAAAATTGTGGGTGCTTCTGGAATCAATCAACACTATTACCTTTTTTTTCTTGATTTGTCCTTCTATCTTGATAGTTTGAGGAGTGGTAATTCCTGCCAATGCATTACAAGATATGGTCGGATTCATTTGTTCTTCATCTAGGCTTTTTCCCTGGAGTATATCCTCTTCTTTTGACCTTTCTTGCTCCTTTTCTTCTTCCTCTTCACAATCTATGTAGAATAATTTCTTCTCAGCACACTTATGACCTTTAGTGTATTTGCTATCACAACTGTAACAAAGACCTTTGCTCTTTTTTCTTCCAATTGTTATGGTGTCAACCTTATAGGTTGTGGAAGACTAGCGGCAACACCACTTCCGTCTTTATAGATGTGAGTGGTATGCTTCCTGGTTGCCATAATTTTGCTTTCCATTTTTCTTGTTAACCTGAATGCCCTTCTCTAATGAATCAGGTTCCTAAAGGCGAACATCATGTTGGATATTATCCTTTAAAGACCCTATGAACACATCAATCTTATGCTCCTCTGGAATATCTTTTACCCTTATGTTCAATTTTTGGAACTCCTCCATGTGCTCCATTATTGAACCCTTTTGTTTGAGACTTATCAATTGGCTAAAAAAAGTGTTGCTTTTTGTATCCTCATAATGTGCTATCAATTCTTCCGTAAAAATTGCCCAAGTGATATATTGTTTACGAGAGCAAAGCCATTGATACCATACAAACTGATTTGGTTCCAAATATAAAGTTGCAATACGTACTTTTTGTGTGTTTTTGCACATTATTGAGATCGAAAAATTGCTCCATCTGTAATATCCATGTTGCGGGATCCTTGCCATCAAACTTCCTCATATTGATTTTTGGAATATGGTGGGTCTTCGATCCAACATTAGAGTCTATGGAATCATGATTAACATTTCTTTTGTTCTCATCATGTGTTTCCTTTACTACCCTTTCACTGTTAGTGACCCTTTCTTGTGACAACTTATTCAACTTATTTCTTGTGCTTAGTAGCCATATTCCTTGCACGGAAAATTAAAATTACCATACTTGGTTCCAGGGTTTTGACCATTCAATTTCTTGTAATAGTAGCCATATTCTTTACATGGAAAAGTACCCTAGTCGGTTCCAGGTTCCAGGTATTTTGGCTTGTGTCCGCTTTAGTCAAATTAATCATGTTTTTGTTAACTATTCTGTTGTATTGAAACTCTTTCTTTTTAACTATTCTTCTGTATTGAAACTTTTTGTCAACTTGGATTTACCAATACAATTTATATTATGGGTTTTTTTAATCATGTTCTTTTTAACTATTATGTTGTATTGAAACTCTCAAGGTTACCTTGAAGATTTGTTTGTCAACTTGGATTTACCAATACAATTTATACTATGGGTTTTTTAACTATGTTGGTCCTGAACATTTCATTGTATTGCATATATATTTTGTTGGCAGCTATTTCTTAATTAGACATATTTATGCAGGTATATAAACTTGTTGAAATGTGGTGGCTATCCATAAATTATCTTTTGGTTTACTATACAAGTTTTATATATAAATGTGTTCCTAAACATTTCATTGTATTGCATATATATTTTGTTGGCAGTAGCTTTGCTGCTATTTCTTAATTAGACCTATTTATTTAGATTTATAAACTTGTTAACATTTAGTTCCTAAGAGGTTTCTTCCAAGTTACTGTTAACCTTTTGGTAAAAGGTGAATTTGAATTGTAAATTTTGTCTTTGGTTCAATGGCCTACTTTTGAAAATTAAATGTGGAAATCTATGATCTTGCTGGCTCTGGTCATTTACTTGTAGAGGATTATTTACTCATTTTTCAATGAAAGGGTATTCTGGGTTCTTTTTGTTGGACGTGTCTTTCATTGATCAGGGAATTGTTTACAGTTTATATGTTTCTCTCTGGTAATCTAAAACTATCTTTCTCAGTAGAAAAAAACGCCTTCTTTTAAATGTTAGAAAACTTCGGTAATCTAAAACTCACACACGAAGAAAGTAACCCCAATTTTTTGTGGACTACCATTGTCAATCTGTGATAACTCTTTTGTCGGTATTTTGAACATTTTTGCATCTGAATTAAGTAGGTATCAACAAGATGAGTTCGACCGCCTGTGGAGTGCAATGCCCGCACGAGAAAATACAACTCTTGTAAGGTCGCAAAAGCTCATTTCAACAAACAATACCCAAGACGTTCCTCTGCCTATTGTGATGAAAACTGCATTGGTATCCGGCGGTGAAACACTATATAAATATTTTAGCAGAACAACAAATGTGACCAAATCATTACTGCTTTTGTATTTTGTAGAGATAGAGCCACTGAATATAAATGAAACAAGATCAAACAAATTTATGTTATTAATCACACATATCTCTATATAATTACTAATGAAGAGAATTACAATACCAATATGTTGGAAGCTTGCATAATTCTTTTGTAAAAGATAAGAGCAGTCAAGAAAAGTGCAAAAAAGTTTTACCGGGCTGCCCTAATTGTCCTACTTTCATTGTTCCAGGATTGTGCAAAGCGGATAGTGGTCTTGCAGTACTTACCAGTACAAGTGACCGAATATGCAAAACCTGTAATGGATGTAGAGCTGTAGCTTTCCAAGGACACTTGGAGTGCATGCAGAGATTTCACATACAAAGTCATAATATTGTGTATTGACAAAGGTTTACTCATGGAAAAGACATGCTATTGTAAAAGAAAATGATAGAATCCAACTTTGAACAATGTGACAGGTTAGGTTTACTAGTGGGGAAATGGAATCCGACTTTGAACTTGGCGATAGGCTTAGCGGTGGTATGCCGCGTGGGGTCTGCATGTGCCTTTAATTACTAGGCATGCGATTTTGAAGAAACAATGGCGTATGACACACATTTTAAAATCGTGGATTATAAAAAGTTTTGGTTTCTCTCATTTTGTGTTTGATAACATTTATGAACATTTAACCATAGCTTTTGCACCGGAGATTGTGCTGCTATTCCTGATCCGAGACATATAATAGAAATATTGTTAATATCTATGAACATTTATATATATTGTGTTTTCCCTGCAGACTGCGGCAGGGACTACCGCCACAACAGTGGCTCCCTTGTTTTACAATTGTGTTATCTTCTCACCAACTACACCTTTTTTGTTTGATTACATCCAGCATTTTGTTCACTTTGTTCTTCATCTTCTTGTTTCACATGGTGTTTTCCGTGTGTTTCATTTATTATTTGTTCTTATTAACTTGTTGCTTTAATTTCCATCTCATCTTTTTGGTAAGTGTAATAATGGTGGTTTATTTATTCCATGTCACCTATCTCAAGGAAGTGGGAAATATTTTATGTTATCCTCACTTTTTCATTGTGCATGAGAGGGCTTACCAATCATCTAAAATATTTAAGTGGGCATCAAAAACTCTCCTTATTTGAAATTGCATTTTATAATGAATATTATTTTATTAATAACATTTTCATACGAGTTTCCCTTGAAAAATCCCAATGAATCTCTTCCAAAGATTGGTTTGTATCTGTACAAATACTCACCACATGAGAGAAAAGAGTAGCATATGAGGTCATGTATTTTATCAAGTTGTTTGAGAATGAAATATAACACTTATTTTTCATAATTATAAAAACTGTTTTATGAAAATAAATGGTGTTAGTCAACATCAATAACCCAATTTTAAGCAAACATTTCATGGACTAACCAAGGATCATGTTAAGTGTTGTATCATAGATGAGGTTAGCATGACACAATTTTACACTTTTGTTGATTTTAGATATAGTTTTAAAAATGAAAAATATTTAGTAAACATAAACATAAAGTAATTCTAACCATGTTTTATCATTTTTCATGTACATATCCTACAAGATGTAGAACCTACATCTAAATAGGAAGGCAAATATTACATTTTGCCCCATGTTACCCTAGATTTAGTGTAGTTGTTGCGACAACATTCATGATTAAAGAACCTAACAAATGAGTATTTAGATTATTGTGTCATTTTCCCTCCAAAATTAGACTAATGTTATAATTATATTTTTTTATAACTATGCCCATCAATAACAAAATAATTACACATATACTTTAGTCATATCATAATCCAGAGTAATTCCAAAAGATAGATCAAGGAATTACAACTAGTATCCATTTTTTTATATGAATCCTTTAAATGTTATCTTCACTATAAATTTCATTGTCAATTGCAAGATTTCATCTTGAATATTTGAAGCCCAATTAACTCGTGATCATTATATGTTTACTTTTATATTCTCAGATAACATTGTTTCCTTATATAAGGTATTTTGTTTAGTGTTTGGTTTCCATGCCTTGTCGCTTACCTTGGAAACCTCATTAGACCCTTGGGATGTGTTTCATAAATACTCCACCATTCTCATCTCGATAAACTTGGAAACTCCAAGGTAATTTTGTCTCATGACTTTTTATATTTCTATGGGTGGGCTTTCCAATTCGAGTTTGCAAGGAATCAGAGAAGCGTTAAGCAATGACCAAGACCTCTCCTCTTCTTTTTAAAGAATTGTGTTATTTTCTCACCAACTACACCTTTTTTTGTTTGATTACATCCAGCATTTCGTTCACTTTTTTCTTCATCTTCTTGTTTCACATGGTGTTTTCCATGCGTTTCATTTATGATTTGTTCTTATTAGCTTGTTGCTTTAATTTCCATCTCATCTTTTTGGTAAGTGTAATAATGGTGGTTTATTTATTCCATGTCACCCATCTCAAGGAAGTGGGAAATATTTTAGGTTATCCTCACTTTTTCATTGTGCATAAGTGGAGTTGTAGATCACCTAAAAAATTTAAGTCGGGATAAAAAACTCTCCTTATTTGAAATTGCATTTTATAATGAATATTATTTTATTAATAAAATTTTCATACAAATTTCCCTTGAAAAATCCCAATGAATCTCTTCCGAAGATTGGTTTGTATCTATACAAATACTCACCACATGATAGAAAAGAGTAGCATATGAGGTCATGTGTCTTATCGAGTTGTTTGGGAATGAAATATAATGATTATACGTTTATCTTTATAACAAGGGCAACTGCGTAGCGGCAGTCCCTGCCTATAAGATATTACTTTATAAGAGAGATTATTTTATAAGAGCAATACAAAGTACATATGAGACTACTTTATAAGAGAAATGCTAATCAATTGTTTGTAAATAGAAGTACTAAGTACATATGAAAACACAACGCCTAGTTAATTTGTAAAATATACTTGTGATATGTGATATGGTTTACAGAGCAACTGTGGAAAGATTCTCACTAGAACGTTGTCATGACCACTTTCACAATTGTCAATCTTCGCCACTCGTTATTTATTGTCCAACTCGTCCGAGCTGGCCTGAAATTTTCCAATTCTTTGATAGCAATGATTTCATCGTTTTTTCATCAATGGAATCCTTTTTTTTTCTCTCCTCGGAAGGCAGGTACAGAGAGACGACCTTATTATTATTTTTCAGGAATTGAAATCTTTATTTGCATGCAATTTTCTTTCTAAAAATTAATATCCCATGTAGTTCCCCATGCTCTTGTCAATGGTTCTTTCTTTTACTTCTGTGGATGCACAAGCTTCTCTCTTACATTTACTTGCCACTCACGTTGTATGAGATATTTTTGTGTCAAAACTTGTGGTTTATGGTCAGAATTGCTTTCTTTCATTTGAACTTGAAATGTAAATTTTAAAAAAATCGTGGCTAGGTTTAAAAAAAAAAAAAATATTGGTTTTGGTTATTTTAGTTTGAATTCTTGAAAAACGCTATGTTTAAACCTTTATAGTTTAAACCCTATGCTTTCCTGCTTATAGTTTAACCCTGGAAAAAATAGTCCTCTTCAAGGACTTCTCAAGTTAGAATACAAGAGCCTGCAATTTTTCCCTCTTAAATTGAATTCTAAACCTTTGCTTGGAAACAAATCGATTAACAAGTTTTATGAGACATTGATAATTTAAATGTGCAACTCCACTAACGAAGTTTATTAAATCTTATGCAAAGTAAAATTAAGATGCATTGTATATTACAGATACAACATTATAAACTAAATTTCCATAAACAAATACCTACTTTGTAAGAATGACAAGTGGATAATTTTAATTATAATTTATAATTTCTACATTAAACAATATTCTAATTACTTTTATAATTCTAATTGAGGATGATACGCATACTTGGCATGCATCCTTGTGAGTGCCAATTGTTTCAATTTTTTGCGAAAGTCACCAGCACTGTGTCTCTGGCCAAGAAGCACTGTAAAAAATCACAATACGATCTCAACCATGATTCCCCTCGCTCGTTCAGAGTTTGACCTTTCACTTACCCGACCCGGGTAGCTTGTTGACAGACCCACTCGAGGGCATTGAGACAGTCATCGTAAGCCACAGGGAGGCGATGCTATGGAGCGAACCTGTAGCCTACTGAAATTATCACTAATTTATCTCAAAAGCCAATTTGCACATGAACGCATGGTAACCGGCAGGCCCATCACAAATCCTCCCCCGTGGAAGTATATGACAACAAGAAACTTTCCATGTTTTGGTTCATCAGCGGAGGTTGACCTGGCAAGATAGAGGCATGCCCATACGTGAGTTTCAGCATCTATAGTGATAATGACAAGGTATGTTGGATTTCAAACTAAATATCCATGCCTGCAACAAGATGTAATGATAGGGTGACGGGGTATGCTAGCTTTCGAACTAAAGATCCGTCTCCCGCCGAGGGGAGAGTGGCGGGAAAAGAGTGTGAGAACCTTTCGTTTCCTCGACTCTATTTTTAATTTTTTTTTTAGCAATGCTACGGGTTTTGGAACACACTACGGTAATATCAATTAGAGATAATTTTCCCTTTTGAGTAGTTCTAAAATTGTAATGATCTTGGCTGGGATTTTGGTTGAAAATCGGATTTCCCTTTTGATTAGTTTTGAAAGTTTGACAATTTTGGCTGGTATTTGGTGCAAAATGTCTAAAAAGGTGCTATCTGCCCATTTTTGGGGTTATATTTTCCATATTTCATCTCTTTTGTGGGATTTCGAACTAAATGTAGGTTTCCCTGTCTTTTTTATTATTGATATTGGCTCTACTTAATGGATTCAAACCATGCGCAGGTTTGCTGAAATGTGGTCCAAAGCCCTTTGGCATGAACAACACGGTGTGGAATGGTTTCTATAATCTCTATACCATATTACAATACTAGTCATACCAACTATCAATATTCAAAATCATTTTGGTATTCTTGCAGGAGGAGTTGAAGGAGGATTTTCAAAAATGTCTTGGTATTCTTTCAGGAGAGCGATGTTGAGGAGGAGTATTTTTATCATGTTTGGCGGCTTCACTAACAAGCTTTTCCATTGCATTTGTAACTAGAAATAGTATATATATATATATTATTATATATATATAATTATTAATATTTACTACAAAGAAAAAGCACAATAAATAGTAAATAGCATAAGCATTTTGCAGATAGTAATAGTAAATAGTAAATATTTGGTTTATGTAGGGACAAATGATTAAATATACAAGTTCTGAGCATATTCTCTTGCTTTTATTTGTGCTTTGATGCTTGCGCTTTAGCAACCCCTGGAAATATGGCTTCTCAGTAAACTACAACTGCGTGCTACTTTTCTTTGTTGCATGCCTCCCCTTTAGCAGCCACTAGAAATATGGATTCTAGGTAAATTTCACATGAATTGTTGCTATTTGCCTACCTGGTTATTCACTTGAAATAAAAAACGTTAGTTATCTATTTGAAATAATTGAAATAGAAAATAAATACTTCAAATAGAAAATAAAAAACGTTTATTATCTACTTGAAATAGAAAAAATTGGTTAAGTGTTCAGCGTATCTACCTGAAATAGAAAACGTTAGTTATTTACATGCTATTTATTGTAGATGCATAAGTTCAACTCAAATAGATGCTTAAGAGTTGCCAAAATAGAAATACTTGCTAAAATAGAAAAACTGAAATAGATGCATAAATGCATAAGAGTTTCTGAAATAAAAAAGATGAAATAAATGCAATAGATGCATAAGAGTTGCTGAAATAGAAAAATTTATTTATTTACTTGGTTGTTTACTTGCTTGGTTAATACTTGGTTGTTTACTTACTTGGTTATTTACTTGAAATAGATGCTAAAGTGTTGAAATAGATGCAGAAGTGTTGTTTCTTTTCTCTGGATATGCAACCTATTATCAAATAATCAATAATATGCTACCTCTCTAATAATAGAATTGATAATATGCTACCCCTGTAAATCTACTATGCTAAATTATAGTGCAACAAAACTCAACTATTGCAGAAAACAGTAGGCTGACATGAGCATGGAGGGGCAAGAGGAATGAAGCGGAAGCGGAGGCAACAAATATTGCATGTATTGCTTATTGCATGCAACGAAGACCAGGACAGGAGATAGAGGAGGTGACAAATGGCCTGAAGAACATGCAGGTGGCATGTAGCTGCCACTAGAATTGGAGGCTTAAAAACTTTGCATAAAATAGTTTACTTATGTAAAATAACTTGTTCAGACATTTGTTTTGAAAAACCTATGATAAAATAACTTGTCCCAGCTGAAATAACATCAGGGCACGTGAGGCCTGTAATAAGAGGTTGAATTCACAAGTTTGGTTATAAGTTTTTTACACCGAAATTTGCACGGATAAACTTTGATTTAGCATAAAATGTATTGAATATATTAGTCAGTCAAAGTGATTTAATAGCTGGTCAGCGTCGGATGTCAAAGTGATTTAATAGCTGGTCAACGTCTGATCAATCGCAATAGTCCCTGCTATGCCGCAGACAGGGACTAATAAGATCTAAGCCTGAAGACTTCTATGTACCTTGATAACTCTTTTGTGAAACTCGATTACTTGCATGTGATTTATATTTTTATGGTATTTTTACAATGGCCTCCCTAATGGTTTCATTAGCATTCCTCTAATTTTCACCTTTACCTTCAACTTCCCTCTCATTCTTTTTCATTTTATCCTTTAGTGTATGGTCATCCTACCTTGTGGCTTATCTTAATAATGTCAAACATTTGGTAGGCGTATGAATGGAAACTCATTTGTTTCATGTTGCTCATGTTAAGGAAGTGGGAAAGCTCTAGCTTGTTTAAATTCTCTTAAGCTCACTTTTGTACATGGCTAGGCTTTATAATTTCGGATAAAATGTTGTCCCAAAAATATTAAGTCATGAAAAAAATACTTCAACTTATATGATAATTTGTAATCATTTCACCAAGTTTTCTTTTATAGATTCATTGGTTCCACCCTATTCACCTATTTATTCCTCTTATTGTTCAACATGGTGTTTTCCTTCTCTTTCATTTTGTTTTTATTGGAAACTTAATTCTTATAGTAAGTGTAATGATGGTGACTCAAAAATATTTATGGTTACTCATTTCATGGATGTGGAGAAACCCAATATTAAAATTTCCCTAACTTCCTCTTTATGCATGAGTGAGATTCCTAAATTACTCTTGTAAGCGTTCTCAAAAATGTTAATTCATAACAAAGGATTGTTCCTATTTTACAATTATTTGTTCTTCTACCCACCACTCCCTTTTAGCTTTCTTTTTAATATCTTACTGCTTGCCTCAATTTTCTTATTTATCGTTTTGTATGGTATTTTCTTCATCATTCATTTTTTGTTCGATATTATTGCATTATGACTTATGCCTGAAATCAAAATAGGTCAACAAATATTAATTTATTTATTTTATTTCATTTGGAGTGGGAAACACAAAATTAATTTATTATGAGAATAAGTTTGTTCACCCCTGATCTTCTAAACTATCTTGAAGTTGAAATTTTGTTTAGATAATTAATGTTTAAGATAGTCAAATATGATAATTGTAACCCATGTGATGTTCACCAATTAGTTTTTGTGGGGTGTAGTCTTCACTAAGTAATAAGTTTTGAATATGATGGGAATGGTTCAGGATGGGAGCCACTTTTCGGAGAGTTATACTATTCCAAATGGCATTCAAGCTAGACCAATCCTCAAACAATCTTAGTGATACTATCCCACTAGTGCGAAAATTAATCTTTCATAAAATATTGGGTTAGCCTTAGCCTAGACTTATCTTAGTTCAGGAAAAGGAAATTGATAATTTCAATTCTTATATATATCACATAATATGTAAAAATAACATGAAGAATATAGGGAAGATTAATATAAAAGTTTAAATAAGAAAGGGAGGCATACATAACTCCATGGATCTTTATGACATAACGTGTAAGTTGTAGGAGTTTCATGTGGAAAGAAACAACATGTAATGCTTATCTGTAACCTTGTTGTTCTAGATTCATGTAATTAAGATTATTTTCTTAGACTTTTCTTAAAAATATGTTATTTTTTTTTTTATATATATAACATATATACTTATATATATTATATATATTATTTTTTGTGTTCATATATAATATTATATTGTTTTAGGATGATATAGGAGCAGAGGAATCAAGACCATTATCAATTTTATCATCGCCCTTTTATGGACCACACAATATATGCTTAACTAGAACCTATTCTTAGTGATATGCTTATTTTTATACTACGAGATTAGTATTATCATGTTTATATATTTTCCAGCTGCATCTATAGAGACAACAATATATGAACACATCTGAAGACAAAGTCTTCCTGCGTGGAGAACTTATATGTTATGTTTTTTCTTTACTTGACAAGCATACAACCTCATTTTCTACATATGCGAACAAAATTTACAACATGTACTTTTCCTTAATATGATGAAAATTGTGATTTTTTCCAAGTTAAAAAAAAATAATAAATTGTTTTAGTTATATATTCTATATTCGAATTTTTATAAATTATTTTAGTTTTAATAAAAGTTTTTAGGAAATAAATTTTTATTTAGTGTTAGTTGGATATATTATATATATATATATATTATATATATATATATATATATATATATAATTTATTTAATATGTTTGGAAGTGTTTGATTGTGTTAATAAACATTATAAGTGAGATGTGTATTTCTTTCCATCCTCAATCAAAGTTATATTTATATTTTAAATTAAAAACAAAATATTTATTAAGTAAGAAATCAATATCAACTATAAAAAATAAAAGAATAAATGAAATTGTTTAGTTAGTGTAAAACAAAAATGAAATATTCACTTAATAAAAAACAATGCTGTAATATATTTTTTCGATCCATCGCGCTCATGTTGATTTGGAGATTGACGTTTCAAAGCCACAACTATGGTTCATCATCAGTATACAAAAATATATGAAAAAACTGATAAAGATTAGTATTTGATAAATATGTAAATATTATTAAATTGTTAATAAATGATTTTATGCAAATATTATAAATTGAGTGAGTGTGAGTATTAAACTTATATGAATTAAGTAATTAAAATGTTTTTGCCAAGATTAATTAATATATATGTTTATATTATTAAAACTGATAATATATTTGTCATTATATTATACAATAATTAATGTATTCTTAATATTCAAGAATAATTAATGTGTTCTTAATATATTGAAATAATCAACGTTAAATAAAGCAAGGAATAATAGAACAAACTAAATAAACTAGTGGGAGTGTTAATGATGAATTGAACATAAGTTAAGGGGTTTCAAAATTTCTAGATCATATGGGGATCCAATTTTTTCTTTTCATCCATCCTTCATTACTGTTGAAGTTTTTAGGATGTTTATTGATTTCAATGGCCTTTCTAAATTTTCTATGGAAGTAATGGTAAATTTCAGCAAGGATGTAGGTTTTCTCAGTGCATATATGATGTTTGGTATTATTGAAATTCTCTACTAGTGCAAATTTTTTTGATCAATATGTTTTATGTAAATGAAATGTTCTAGGATTCTAGGATACGATAGTTGGTTTTAGGTAATAGTTGGTTTTAGGTAAAAGGATTGTAAAGTATCAATAAGTTCACTCATATTGTGCTTACCTGTTACAACTAAATAGCAATTCTAATGTCCAATATGAGAGACCGATGTGTAATTATTTTAGTTGATAGCTGTCCCTTTTCAATTAAATAAAAAATAATCTAAATAAAAAAATGTCGTCAAGTAAAAAAAATGACTTTACATGTTTTGTTAGTTTTAATTGAGAGAATTATAAAGCACAAAAAGTTCTTCTCTCACTATGCTATACTTGTTTTTATATTAGCACATGGTATGGAGGAGATGTGGTAAAAAAGTTTCACTTAAAATTTTGACCATAATTAAAAAATAAATTAATGTATATGTGAAATAACATAAGTTTACATCAAGTTTAAAGAGAGATAAAGTAACTAAGAGTTTTTTTTGTGTAAATTTCAAATTTCTATTGATCATCCATGTGGGATTCCAATTATAGCCACAAACACCTATTCTTCCCACCTCGAATGATGAGGATCTTAGATCTAAGAAAATCGTGTCTATATTATGAGATATCCAAATAAAAGATCCACAGTAAAATACATGATAAAAAATATAACTAGATATAACATGCATGCAACCTCACTTTAAAGAAAAGATAGTTTTGGTTCATGTAAAAATAGAAAATGAGGATGCCTTTAAGTTGAAAACATAATTCAATGCATTAAGATTAGTTAGGGCTACTCGAGTATCGAGGGAGCTAGTCATGTTGCCTCAAAGGAGGATTCCTTCAATGTGGCCCAAATGCATGGCTCTTTCTTGGTGCTCCATGGATTTGTCTCTATACTCTATGATGAGGTCATTCATCTATAGGGAAGTTTCATAATGAACCTTGTGAGTATCTATTAACACTTTTCCATGAAAATATTTTATATACCAACACATTTCTATTGTGCAAATATATTGGTTATGTTGATCATGAATATGCCTCGATTTGGTAGCCACTCAACGATCGAAGCCAAAATATCTATACTGATGAAGTTATTCCTTTCATCCATGGTAATATATGATGATTTGTTAAGGTTAATTTTAGTTTGTTTTAGAGTGAGGTCTCTCGATTGTCTAGCAATCAAGAAGGCTCTAAGATGAGTTTTGACTTTTCCTAGACCATGACTCGAGGATTCATCATGGAAACAGATTAATTTTCAAGGCATATTATCGGACTAGTGGGGAGTAGGGGTTATAGGTGGACTAAAGTTGATCTGGTAAGATGGGTCCCAAGAGGGAGCGGTCATGAGTGGTACAACAAAGATCGAGTAAGTATTGTTGTAATACATATCTAATACAAAATCATAGGAGATAGAGATACAATATGCAGAGAGCTATAGTAAGATTTTAGCAAACTATAGGAGGATGAGTGGACAAGGAGGAAAGGTAGGAGCATGAGGTTGGAGAGAAGTGGGGGACCTAGGGCTATGCAATGTGGAAAGAAATCTAGTCTAGGGATTGTACGAAGGTCAACAATGGACCCTAAGCATGGTGCTTGTTAGAAAGAAGACATATAATAATTTGTTATATTAAATCCTAAAACTATAAATAAGTTTATGAAACAACTACTGAGGAATACATATATTTGTAGTACCTCTAGATGGGGTTCAAATACCTAGTGAGATACCATCTGGGAGATGTAGCCGACATTCAAGAGTGCCACCTGAGGAATAAAACCTATGTTTGGGATAATATTTTTGATTCATGCCTCACTAAAAGTCTCTACCAAGCTATTGATGCATAGAGATATCTATGCGACTCCTCTTCTAATAGACATGGGTATACATCATCTGTTGGAGAAGCCACATGAGGAGCATTGACTACAATAGGAGAGGCATGCACTTGAGCCCAATACACAAATGAATTGAGAGAAATGACATTATTGAGGGGGTGTAGGGTGGCCTGATCTAGAGGATTAGGACTTAGCTCAAGTTTTAAGAGGGAAACAACAATCTTTCAACAATGATTCATGGTGTAGAGGAAAAGAGGGATAAGAATGTTATTGAGAAATCTAGGTAAAATGATGTGAAAAACAATGATATCCATGGAGGAGACCATTAATTTTATTGGTAGTGCATTATCACCCATGGTAGCATGTAGAGGAGGTGGGATAGAATTGTGGCGGTGTTGTCACATCACCACACATTGCACCTTTTCACACCCTAATAGAGGGAAAAGTTATTAAGAGTTAAAAAAATAATATGCTTTCATCTTTTAGTGTCTCAAAGTTATATAATTCTTACATTATTTAAAAATATTTCAATACAACACTTAAATGAAGTATTTGAATATTCCAATATAATAACTATATTTCAATATATTAAATATAAAATAATATAATATATATATATATTATATATATATATATAATATATTATATATTATATATACATATATATATATATTATTATATACTATAGATAGAGAGAGAGGAGAGATATGGAGAGAGATAATTATAATAAAAAATATTTTCAAAACTCAGAGAGATGTAAATTTGAAATAATAAAAAACTTTCATTTACTTCCTAAATAGAGAAATGATAGGAAGATGTGTGCTTCATTTAATTTTCTATTTAAAATTAATATCTCATCCCAAAAAATATTAATAATAAAAATAAATCAAATTGACAATAAATAAAGAATTTATATATTATTGGTTTAGTAATATCAATGTGTATTTAAAAATATATTAATATCAAGAAAAAAAACTTAATGTGAACAATCTAGTTCACAAATAATATATTTCAACAATCATGTTAAGTAAATTATTTCTGTGTCGACTATGTACATATTAGATATGCTTTAAACACAGACACAGACACACACACACACATAGCAAATCAAAAGAAAAATATTGTGGTTAAAATATTTCAAGTAATCTAACTATTCTAAATTTTGACACTTTTGTAACAACAAAAAAGTCTAAAATCTGGAAAACATTTGTTGGATTTTCCAAATTGAGTTGTGCAATATACACAATTCAAGATCAAAAATGGATTTCAAGGTATTAGATCCTTTTATGGATTGAAAATTGCTATTTAAACAATGAAAAATTACACATCACACACGCACACACATATAGCACCAATCTAGACCCATATTAACCATGGATATGTTAATGGGAAGATATAGATCAAGTGTCTAGTGGTGAAAATTCATTTTCATGCTTTTTAGTTTAAAATAGGTTTTCTCATAAAGAGATTTAATCGCTCTTGTTAAACGCAAAAATGGTCAAGATAGAAGATATGAAGGATAATCCTTGAATGCATATATTATTCACATGACATACATTTATAATAAATTGGAATGACTCTTCAATTCATATTCCAAGGTATCCTAGACTCCCTTTAACTATTCAACTTTGTCACCATAACCCTTAGTGTATTAGGTGTCCAACATTCCCCCCCCTTAATCCGAAGGGGTATGTTTGAGTCCAAGAAGAGATTTGTAAGAAAAAATATGCAAAAGTGCATGGAAGCACTAGGCTGAATGTTCTCTCTGGAATGCTGGTATGAGGTGGTGGTTTAAGGATGACCACCAACACTGGAACACACACTTCAATTACAAAAACTATTCGAAATCTAGTAAGAAGCTGAAATTTTTTCCCTAGAGGAAGTGTCCCTAACTATTTGAAGCAGGAGACCTTCGACCCGGGAAAGGGATGTCTAGAACCTGTGGTTGTTTGAGGACGACCACCAACTATGGAATGCTTAATTTCATTTCTACAACTTTTCCACAACTGACAAGAATCTGACGTCTTTTTCTATAAGAAGTGTCCTCAATTATTTAAAGAGGGAGAAGTTCAACCTAAAAAGGGACATCTCAACCTTCATAGATGGTTTAAGGTTGTCCATCAACCAAAGGCATGATCATGGGCATCTCTATCTATGTCTACAACTCTGAATTTGGTATGTAAGATTGTGGCTTAGGCTTGCTTGAACTTCTATGTCTATTGCTACAACATTGAATTAGGGAGCAGGTTCAGATTGTGGCTTAGGATCACTTGATGTAGCTTTGAAGCTTGTATATGACCATCACTCCACTGCTATTGGATACAAGGTGAGATGATGGAGAAAACTCAATTAGAAGAATTTTCAATACTCTAGAATAAATTCTGACATATAATTGAGATGTCTTCTTAGCTATTGAAGCCCATTGCCAAGAAGTGATCCATCCAAGATGAATATTTGTTCTTGTAGGAGGCTTGTTTTTGAAGCATTTGTTTGAAGAATGAGTGGCTTGATGACAATTCTCACATGTATGAAGATCAAAACATTTATCTTTCATATGGACAACTTTGTCACAATGTTACCATTTGGCAATGTTTGGCTACAGATGTGGAGGAGCATAATATATAACATCTAAAGATAAATCATCATGAAGAGACCCAACACTTTGAAATTTTATTGTCTTTGTATAGTCCAGAATATTGAAGGACACATCGTTATCATTTCCAAGACTAGTTTTGTTCCTATTTTTGACAAGCTCTTCCTAAGGTTTGATGATTTTCTTGGGAAGAGCATACTTAATTTCCACACATGTATTCAAATATTATTCTAAAATGAGCAGTTGATTTGAATCAACCTCAACATTATTGACTTGATGACTTTCTCGTTGTTGATAGGATCACATTTCAAAGTGAAATAATGGTTTGTTCTGAACAAGTTCATAAGGATTCCTTTTTTCTTTAACTCATCTTCCTGAAGTTGAGAATCAAGTTCCAAAAATTATTTTGCTTGTGCATTTTCCAAATAGTTCTTAATGTCAGAAATAGTGCATTTGTTAATTTTGGTGCTACCAAACTCTACAGTGGAGAGTATGAGTGTCTCTAGAACCTTTAATAACTCAATAATTATAACCATTTAATTAGCGAATCACACTCAATAAATGAGGAGAGTTTTAGTTTTAACTTGAAAATGCACCTTCTTAAGTCATATAAGAAAGAGTGATAAGAATCCAAACACGCGGTGTTGTTTGCAATTCTCTAGGTAGCACTATAGTTTGTTTTTTCAATTGGATAACTGATGGGTCTCACTTAATCAAATCTTCTTAATTTAACGATAAGAGTATGCGAAAAATCCTCTTGTATTTTTTGTTATAACCGTGCACATATGCTTTAGAAATTTGTTGATGATATAATCATGAGAATATTGCCTTTGTAAAAACTTCACTGTCTCTCTTTCACTATCATTTTAGTGATGCTACGTCAATGTTCGATCTGCAATATACTGATGTTGTTGATTCTATATGTGTAGGATTTCTATTATTATCAATCTTAACACGTTGGATCAATGGTAGCACATTGGATCTACCTTGCAACAAAGAATATGTGAATCATTATTCTGGATAGAATTTTGAATACAATTTATTGCTCACCACTGTCGGCAATGATTATCCATGAAGCATAACATATCCCAAAATATTTTCTAAAAATATATCGCAATCAATCATTGGAGCTCAGTTAATGGTCACCCATCATCAAATGTGCAGAAATACCACTTGATATTAGATGGAGCTTCTGACAAGCACCCGACATCTTGAATACATATAGAAATCAATGCCCATAGCTCATTTCATCATCCCACATCATTGAATGTGCACAATAACTACCTGAGAACAGATGGGGCTTGTGACAACATTCATGTGTTATATACAGGAAGGAATTATTAAATATTTGGAGACATTTATTGTTATTTATTATATGAAGCTTCCTCCTACTTTCCATCTAACTGCCTGCCATGGTTATAAAAAAATTTCCCCACTGCATGATTCTTCACACAATACATTTCAAGGTTAGGCTTAGGAGCATCAGGAAAAAGGAAACCCTAACCGGTAGACTGATACAATTGGGAGTAATGGAAAATTTCATAGGAACAACAGGTAATGAAAAGCACAAAAGGAAAGGCCACATCAAATAAATTTGTTGGAAGTTTAGATCATGTCGACTTCCATGGAAATCCTATTGAGAGGATGCATAATGGAAAATGTCTAAATGCATAATGCAAGGGGCATTATCAGCAACACCAAGTGGTGATGGCTCATGCAATAATAAGTGTTACACAGATGGTGCTAGCAAGAGCGTAGCTTAAAGAAGGAACTAGTATGCAAGGAAGCTTAGACAAGCTTGGAAGGGAATGGTAGCATGCCGTTTCTTTTTCTTTTCTACCTAAGGCACAAGATCATAGTGAGGAAGAAGACAACATACCATGGCTCTGATACCCTGTTAAACACAACAATGGAGAAGACAAAAGATATGAAATATAAGCTTTGAATTAATATATTAGTCACCATGATATACATATAATGCATTGGAGTGACCCTTGGATTCATTTTCAAATGTCTCTTGGACCCCCTTTAATTTCTCAACTTCCTAACCATAACCCTTAGTGGATTAGTTGTCCAACACCTCTCTGCACTTAATAGATCTATTGTTAAAATAGATGTATACTTGTTGACATTACAAGTTAGTATATAGTAGATGTGTAATTCCTTCCATTCTTAACATAGAGGTTATATGTGGTGGTTAGAATAATAATAATAAACTCATATATTTTAATATCAACATGTTGTGGAGTTCATTCAATTCATAACATGAAGTTGATATATAGAATTCCAAAATATTAATAATAAAAAATATTCAATATCAACTATAAATAAATATTTCAATATGCATGTTTAAGACAAATAATTATATATATAATATATTATATATTATATATATATATATAACAAAAAAATAATATAATGTCGATAATGTAGAAAATAAATAAAATATATAAATTTGTTTAGTAAAATATTTAAATGTGAAAAATTAAATATAAATAAATTCAAAATGAAGTTGTGTAATTCCTTCCATGTTCAATATAGAGTTGACACATGGATGGTAGATACAACCAAGAATTAAAGTCATATTAAATGTATGTTATTCATCTAAATTATGGTTCTATCAAGCATCGAGACACATTAAATCTCTTAAGGTGCAAACCTTTTTAGAATTTTATCACTTTAAAAGAACTTTACACCTTAATACATTTAATCCACTCATTAAATGAAAAATTAAGAATCAAGAAGAATTTATTGCAAAATATCAAATCAATTTGTTGTGAGATTTTAATTTTAACTCATTTCTTGTACCTCACAAGATATAGCTATGCTTTATTGAAAAGGGGAAAATTTAGCATTTAGCTTAATAACTTCAACAATTCTTAAGATTTTGTTAACTCAGTTGTATTTTTGTTATACAAATATTGTTTTTACATAATCTTGGAGAAAAAACATTATTAGGATCTTGTTTTTCTTAATTACTTTGATTATTTTGATAATAAATATTTTTTTGTATCCAACATAATTTTTAAATAAATGGAAGGTGGAAAGTTTATTATGAACTTAAAAATAATTGTAAATTAATGGACCTTTAGATAAGATGAGAAAACGCTCAGTATTCTTATTATTTTATATGAATGTGAAGTTTAGGGATTTCATTCCTTGATTATGATGAAAGATATAACATATTGGAAGGAATCTTATAGCTTACATTCTAAAGATTAAAGGAGATACACTCAATCCTATCCTCCACACAAAAATAACCTTTTTTCTACTTAGAGCACTTTTATGAATAGGTATCTCATGTATAAGAATAAGTAAAAATACAAGGAAGACAAGAGGTTCCCTAAAATTCCTTCACGTTATGGCTAAAACCAATTTCATCTCAAGTGTGATGGCTTAAAGGTGAACAATCTTAGCTAAGCCCTTGGGGAAAATATGACAGAGATCATATTACAATAAGGATATTATTAAATATATTATTACCTCTAAATTTAAAGAGAAGCTTTGGTGGGACAAAGAGTTTTGAAAAAAGGAAACTTAAAATATGATATGTAGGTAACTAACCATAATCTATATTACCAAAAGTATCTGTTTGTTTTAAAGAAAAAAAATAAACATGATTTAAATTTGTTTTTTCAATATTTCAATAATGAAATTGAGTACTAGACAATTCCTAAAACATCATGGGATACTGAGAAAAATCATATTTCTGTTGCATTCTGAATTTAATGCATATTTAAAGTGCAAAATATCAGTGGAGACTTTTGCTGCTTCGGACAATCTGAAATAACTGCTGAAATCAGATTTCTGTTCAGCATTAATTGGTTGTAGTTGGAATTAAATTCCAACACTCCCCCTTAATTTCAAATACTACATACCAAGGCATTTCCTGAAATGATCAAAACTTTTCTTTGTTGTTGGTTTTGTCAAGATGTCAGCTAGTTGATCCTCTGTTTTGGAGTGCTGCAAAACAATTTCACCATTGTTAACCAATTCACATATGAAGTGAAATTTGGTATCTATGTGCTTTGTTCTTTTATGAAAAACATAGTTTTTAGACAAAGCTATTGCTGAGCTATTGTCACAGTAAATGGTTGTGCCATTTTCTTGTTCATGACACAAATATCTGAGAACTCTTCTCAGCCACACTGCTTCGCATGCTATTGCTGTTGCTGCCACATACTCTGCCTCTACTGTTGACAAAGCCACAACTGGTTGCTTCTTGGAAGCCCATGAGATGGCTCTCGATCCCATATGGAACACATATTCTCATGTGCTTTTCCTATCATCAACACTTCCACCCCAATCATTGTCCGTGTAACTTGTCAATATGAAACTTTCAGAAGAGGAGTATAAAATACCAAACCCGTTTGTTCCATTCACATACCTTAGAATCCTCTTGGTCACCTGCCAATGAGTCTCTTTCGTTCTTTCCATAAATCTGGAGATTAAACTCACAGCGTGCATAATGTCTGGCCTAGTTGCAGTCAAGTACATAAGGCTGCCAACTATGCTCTTGTACAATTTTGGATCAAAATCCTTGTTGTTGTCTTCTTTGGTCAATTTTAGCCCTACTACAGTTGGAGTCACAGCTGCCTTGTTTCTTTGCATGTTAAATCTCTTCAACACTGCTTCTACATATTTATCTTGAGAAATGAAAACACCATTTTCACTTTGGTCTATTTCAATTCCAAGAAAATATCTTAAGAATCCCAAGTCAGTCATTTCAAATTCACTTTTCATGACTGCTTTAAAATCATCAATGGGAGAAGCATCATTGCTAGTAAAGATCAAATCATCTACATATAAAACAACAATAATAATCTTACCTTAATTCTCCTTTATGTAGAGTGTGGGTTCTCCATCACACTTATCAAACCCATTATCAATCAGATAAGCATCTATTCTGCTGTACCATGCTCTTGGAGCTGCTTCAGCCCATAAAGAGCCTTCTTTAGTTTGCAAACTTTGTGCTCTTGGCCATCAACTTCATAACCTAGAGGTTGTTCAACATAAACCTCTTCTTTTAACACTCCATTCAGGAATGTAGATTTAACATCCATCTGATAAATCTTCCATTTGTGTTGTGCTGCAATAGAAAACACTGTTCTGACTATTTCCATCCTTGCTACTGGTGCAAAGGTTTCATCATAGTCTCTGCCTTGTTGCTCCTTGTAGCCTTTGACAACAAGTCTTGCTTTGTGCATGTAAATCTTGCCTTCAGCATTGCTTTTGGCATCTTTGCCTTCAGGGAGGTCCACTAACTCCCATGTTTTACTCTTTTCAATTACAACAATTTCTTCATTCATTGCTTCAATCCATTTATGTTCATTTACAACATCTTCAAAATGAATTGGGTCATCAACATGACAATACAAAGTGAATAATGAATTTAGACCGGTATTGGTACTTACCTCTCCTTGTTCATAAATCTCATTCAGATTTCTGAATCTTGGCCTTCTTGGTGTGCTTGGAGTTCCATCCGAACTTGAGGGTATTTCTGATCCCTGTGGTATGCTTAGAGAAGCACTTCCTTGACTTCGTAAGGCTGTTCAAATTCCAGCTTGTGGTGTGGTTTGTTGAATTTGTTGTGGTGGAGGAGGAGCCACCAAGGAAGGATTATTTGCTGCTGTCCCTTCCTCTTCTTCTTCATGACACACAATTGTCTTCACATTCACTGTTCTTTCTAAGCTTCCAGCCCAAGCTTCATCTTCAATAAAATGCACTTCTCTACTTACAATCAATTTCTTAGTGGATGGATTATAGAGTTTGTATGCTTTTGACTCATCACAATAGCCAACAAACACACACTTCTCCCCCTTACTATCAAGCTTTTTCCTTAGCTGATCCGGTACATGTGCATAAGCTACACAGCCGAATACTCTCATGTGAGTGACAGTTTGCTTTTGACCACTCCATGCTTCTTCTGGTATTTTTTTCATCACAACTTTAGTTGGGCATCTATTCAAGATGTACACTGCGCAAGTGACAGCTTCTGCCCAATAATCGTGAGGCAAGTGTTTTGCCTTCAACATACTTCTAACCATGTCAAGAATGGTCCTATTCTTTCTTTCGGCAACACCATTTTGCTGAGGTGTATACCTTCCAGTAAACTGCTTTTATATGCCATTCTCTCTGCAAAAACGCAGAAAGTCTTGGGAGATGTATTCTCCTCCTCTATCTGTTCTGATCACTTTGATGTAATGCCCACACTGCTTCTCAACAAGTGTTTTGAAGTGGCGGAATTTCTCAAACACTTAACTCTTGTCTTTCAGTGTATACACCCATGGCTTTCTGGTGTAATCATCAATAAAAGTTAAAACATATCTATTTCCAGCAAATGATGGTACTTGCATCTGTCCACACACATCAGAGTGAACAATTTCCAAGGGTGCTTTTGCCCTTATACTCTTTCTTGCTGGAAAGCTTTCTTTGTGTTGCTTACCCAAGATGCAACCTTCACAAAGGCTGTCTAGTTTTTCAATCAACGGAAATCCTTTTACCATTCCCTTTCTGTGCAACAGATTTAGGCCTCCAAAATTCAGATGTCCAAATCTCAAGTGCCACAACCAATTCTCATCTTTCACTTGTTCTTAAAAGACTTCTTGTGTTACAGCTGCAATAGTTCGTCCTTCCTTCAAATCTGCCCTGGGTTTGAGAGGAAACATTCTATTGCTGGTCATCTGCACCTGTGAAATGATCTTCTTACTTGGAGGTATATCTATGATTGTACACATATCAGCCTTGAAGAACACATTGTAACCTTTGTCAATGAGTCGTCCAATGCTCAAAATATTACATTTCAGACTAGGTACATAGTATACCTCTGGCACAATCATCTGTTCTCCATTTCTTGCTTGGATACTGACTCCGCCCTTACCCTTGACAGATATCTTACTATAAGTTCCAGTTGTTACCTCAGATTTCACATTTTCATCCAGATTGGCAAACATTGCAATATTTTCAGTCATGTGATTACTACAACCTGAGTCTAAGAACCAAAAATATTCTTGTTTGTCTTGTGTAATGTTACATGATAACAACACATTTTTTGGATTCTTATTTTCTTCATTTGAAAAATTAACATTCTGCCTACTATTCATGTCATTTTGTTTTTTCCTACATTCATTGGTGTAGTACCCATATTTCTTACAATAATGACATTGGACTTGGGATTTGTCATACCTTTGTCCATGAGCTTGTTGTTTGCTTGATCCTTCATCTTGGTTCTGATTGTAGCTCCTTCCGCTTGTGCTTGCAGGATAATATCTGCCTCTGTTTTGGCTTCTTCCACGACCTCTGTTATTTGCTCTGCCTCAACCTTTTCTTTGGCTGAAAGACATCTGAGTCTTGAATGCTTGCTCAAAAGAGGAATTTGTTCCTCTACTCAGTCTGTGTTCATGAAACATAAGAGAAGCACTCAGTTCATCTACCGTGAACTGTGAGAGATCTTTTGTTTCTTCTATTGCTACCACAACATCTTCAAACCTTGAGGGTAAACATCTCAAGATCTTTTCTACGATTCTTATTTATTCAAGAATTTCACCATGAGATCTTATCTGGGTTATTAAGCCAATAACCTGAGTGAATAATGAATCTATTGTATTAGATTCCTTCATGCTGAGTGTTTCAAAGTCTCTCCTCAACATCTGCAACTTTGCAGTCTTCACCTTCTCCATGCCTTGATAGGAAGTTTTGAGAATATCCCATGCCTCTTTAGATTTTGTTGATGTTGCAATCCGTAGAAAAATGCTTTCATGTACTGATTGGAAGAGGAAAAACAGGGCTTTGGCATGCTTCTTCCTGTCACTCTTCAACTGGTCTCTTTCTGCTGCTGTCAAAGCAGCCAATGCTATTGCATCTGCAGGTTCAGCATAGCCAGTTTCAATCAGCTCCCATATTCTTTGAGAAGCAAACAATGCTTTCATTGTTATGGACCAATAACTGTGATTTTTCCCATTAAACTGTGGCAGTTGGGAATTTGTCAAACCTGTTCCAGCATCTGCCATCTTAACTCTGTATAGGTAAAGAAGAGATACTGACTGTAAAATTAAAAACAAGCAAAAACTTTCTCTACTGGAAAAATCTGCTCTTTAAACTTCTTACAGCTCCTACAATGAAAAAAAAACTCTGTTTTTGACTCACTGAGTGCCTAGACAAGCTCCGATACCATGTTGGAATTCTGAATTTAATGTGTATTTAAAGTGCAAAATATCAGTGGAGACTTTTGCTGCTTCGGACAATCTGAAATAACTGCTGAAATCATATTTCTGTTCAACATTAATTGGTTGCAGTTGGAATTAAATTCCAACAATTTCTAACTATAAGGAGGTAAAATATAAAAAACACTTTTTCTTAATGTCTAACATCTACCGATATTAAATCTTAGTTCTAGAAGATCTATCATATCACCAAGGGTATACTCATATTAGAACTCAATTTCAAAAGGTCTATCACATTACTAGCCTTCCTAATCTTCTAACTCAAAAAAACTATTATGACTTGGAACACCTTTTTTAACCTTTTTGAAGCATACAAATAACATTATAAAGAAGTGTTGCAAGCAACGTACTCCCTTCCACTTAAATAGATGTTATGTTTTTAGAAAAGTACAAATTAATATATAAAGTGTGAAAGTTATTTGTCTACTAAGAAAAAAGTATATGCATAAATCTTCGATGGGTAATAAACACTATTGATTTCACACATTTTCGATGGGTAATAAACACTATTGATTTCACACATTTACTCTTTTATTTGTACATGTTAAAGCATTCAAAAAAACACGCTCCTATTTTTAACCATAAACATTATGACATACCAACAAAACCTTCGATTTCTAAAGTTATTAATTAATAACAAGACAACGCTTCAATAACTAAATATACTTGGAATCCTATAATTTATCTTCCTTTCAATCTCGTAACGGAACGCCATGATGATGCTACTATGGTTATAATATTTTTAATTCTTTGCATTTACCTTTTCAAATATTCTATAATGAGTGAACATGTACATAAATAAATAAAAATTGACCAGATTCCCAAATAAAAAAACAAATTTAAAGAGAAGTTTATAAACCCAAAATAAACAACTTTTCACATACAAACTTAAAGAGAACTTTATAAACCCAAAATAAACAACTTTTCACATAGAGATGAATGGAAAACTATCTTCCGGTTTATATTATTATGTTTGGAAAATGATACCTTTGCCTGATGCCTACATTAGATGTTTGAAGCCAAATTATTTATTTTCATGGATTTGACCTAGACTTACTTATTTTCCACCCTCGCCTGTTGAAAAGTGTGTGCCTAACATTTTATGAATGGATAGAAAAATGATTCATGCAAAGGAAATATAAAAAATTCATCGTTCTCAAACTAAAAAATGCGCAGTTGGGTTTGTAGTGATCAACATTCAGAAATAAATGTTAGATAGAAATCTGTATTTTTCTAAATATTAATTAAGCCATAACGAAAGCAATAGATTTGCATCTCCATGCTAGTCCAATTTCCACACAACAAAAACTTCCCAAACATGGTTCTTTATATGATATATATACCAATAGAGAATGTTAGAATTCTAATATTATCAACAAAGGCATTTCCTCTTGTGGTTATAACACAATCATGTAGGGATCTTGTTTCTGTTAATTCTAGACATAACAAATCTCAAATCTCGGAAAGAAATATAGAGCAATATAGGTGTTGCGTGGAATAATTTTGAGTTTCTTCAATAGTAAGAAGATGACGTGAAACAGGTGAAGAAGAAGATGGACATAAAATAAATTAACTATATTCCTGTGATAGATTATAATTCTTACATGAGGATGTATCAATGCTTGCGTCTCAGAATTGCAGTTGAGGCATCTGGATGCAAACTACTTTGCCATGGTTGGTAGTGTGAAGGTGTTTTGGAGACACAGAACGTGTCAGAGAGTGTATCGAAAACAAAATAATGTCATCATTTCTTCATGATTTGATACCTCAAAACGTCTTCTAAAACTCTTCGCCTCATGTTGACATGAAATAAATAAATTGGATTGTAGTTAAAGTAACGAAGTAACAATGTCCCATATGATTTGGTTAAAAACTGTGGAAAGATGTAACTGTTAAGTTTATAATACACATTCCTATAGATATTAATTTCTATCAATTTGTTTAATCAAGTTATAAAATCTTTGAAAATCAGTGACCTCCATGAAACATGGTGAGTTTTCATGGTGAGAAAATTTCATTAGCTACAAGGGACATATGTCAGGAGTCCTGAATTAGATGTACAAATTTGTAAGACAATGAAATGCTAACAAATTATTCTTTTAAATAAAATAAAAATACTTTAATGATTTATAATGTTAAACATTATAAATTGTCATGGTGAATGTAGAAATAATAGTGGTACACAAGAAAATCAATTGTTAGAATCTTGCTTCATGAGCGACTAATAATATCAAGTAACATTTTATTTTTTAATATCTTATACACTATATATCGTCTTAGTGAATATTCTTCAACATCATCAATTTTAGTTTTAATGGACATTCATCATCATCATCATTATCATCAATATTAATGTTCTTTTATAAAATAGTAATTATTTATTCCTCCTCTTTTATTCATAATCATAATTATTTTTATTGATATCACTGTAATCATTCTCAAGGAGTAGTCTAACGATGCGGAGGAATTGTCTGGTTTCCGGTGCTGCCCGGAAAAACCTCCAGCTCTAGCCACTGGACAATTCCTTCGCCCTCCACCACCCAATGCGATCTCCGCCCAGCTCTGCCACCGCGAGCTCCGCACCTTCCACATTAACTGCATCTCATAGGAGGACCGATTTCCATAGTTGTCTGCCACCCGTGAGTTAAATCCCATTTGAATTCGAATTTTCCACGTGCTGCTCCTGACCAATTCGCCCTGGCACTCCGCAGCTTCCTCCCCTGCAATTCACCAGGTCACTAGAACACTCTGAAAACTCACAGAACAGGCTCGACTTGCGCTGCAGCTCGTTAGACTACTCCTTTAATAAGCAGTACCTTTGAATTTCAATAGTCTTTCTATTTGAGTGAGTAAAGTGCTCTTTTCGCTGTGTTTAATTTCTCGAATTTCTGCAGTTGCAATTATATTTATGCGCTTTATTTCTTGCAATTTGCTTTTAGTGTGGTTCACTCGCATAACAATCTATATCCATGCATATCCCATATCTCAAATGCGCAAAATTAAAATATATATCCACGAACAAGATAATTTACATATTCTGAATTTACAGACACTGAAATCATGAAATTACACAATCATACTGATGGGAATTTTCCATCCGAATTTAAATAAAATTTCTCTAAAAAATATAGCAGCAACCCAATGACCCTTTATCCCATCCTATCAAATTGCATCTAACTTTCCAACTTCAATCTTTACAATTTTCTGCCTAACTTAATTAAACAAGACACCTCGACAATTCTCTAACTTATGAGGCACCTGGTATTGTCCCAATGATAAGACCGTGGCCGGTGAGGCCATCAAAATTGAGACTGCCCATCCCTTGAATATTCTGTGATATTTTGCCAACGTATACACATTAAATATATAACAGAAAGGAATTTAACTCTACTACTCTTCTTTAGCATTTGTCCAAAATTCCACTGATTCGTCAATCCAACGTCTCTCCAAATCTCTGATCCTTACAAAACAAAGTAAGTGGGCGTGAGCAGCCCTTTCTAAATGCAGTTGGTGTCAGTCCCTTAGACGGTATATTAACGGTGTTGGTTTTTCCCCATCTTGCAAAAGAATTTTGCTTTAACACAATGTTACAGTTGTTTAACAAAAGTTCCTGACATCTGGTCGGAACCGATTCACGTTTCCCATTTTTTTCTTATCAATGTGCTACAACTTTCCTATCATTCACTGTGTTTGTATTTGCAGAAGTGGTCTTGAGAAAGTATGGGATGTATAATATCTACATCAACAGATGAAGGGGGCACAAAGAAGAAACCAGGGCAAGGTGGAAAAATGTTTGTTTTTGTACCAGGTCTGCGCATTCCTAAAAGTATTGAATTTGGCAAATCACTTCAAGGTTATAAACCACTAACGGTTTAAAGAAAACCTTTCTCCTTTCACAAGACATTCGTTTTACCTTAATTTTTTAGGAAAACAAATCCAAATGTCGCAAAGTCTCCTTAACAGCCAAAAAATTATACCTATAAACAAGAACTTGAACAGATAAATACCATAAAGTTATCACTCAACTTAACAAAGCTCTTTTTGAGGCAATATTTTTCTATTTAATTATCATACTCATGATTTGTAAATGTAGTGTTCAAGTTATGTTAAATAACAAAACCTTTGAAATTCATTTCTTTGGGATTCAAATTGCATTTCTTTCTTGGGAATCAAATAATCATTAGCAATTTGGCACATTTCTGTTTCTGTGAGGACAAATGCATTATTTCCATTATAACTATAGTAATCAAGGCTCAAGTATGTAAGTGGTTTTTGGTCAAAATTTTCCGTTTGGCTAGGAGGGCCAACAAAATGAAATCATGTGTTCAAAAAGCATATAAAATACAGTATACCCTTTCAGAAAACCTAGCTCTAATAGTGCAAAAACATCTCGGAGCCCAGCCCGCTGGCTTTCTTTGATCCACCCATAGCCAAAAATTCTAGGAACAATCGACCTATATTGGATTAATGATAACTACAAGAAACTAGCCACTGTCGCCTTGTTTGATTCCTCTCACCTAGAAAGAAGTTAGTGCATGTTAACTTCAGGTGCTTATTCCTAGATGATCTAAGGGGTCAATTATAATTAACTAATGTTTACCATTTAGTATTAAAGCTGCACTTCTGTGTAAAAATACAAGAGTAAATTGTGTGGGCTGCTAGCTTAAAAATGTTGAAAGTACACAGAAAGAAACTCAAAAAATACCTAGCTGGGCATGCAAACCCATGCAAAACTATGCTGAAAACTATTAATTGCCATGCAAAACATAGTTGAACAACAAACTGTTGACTATGTTTATGTAGGAAATAACTAATAAAATTTAGATATTGTATTTCTAATGTTTTCCTGTTCATGCAACTGAGAAAGAGGTAGAAGTCTTTTTTCTTTCTGCAGTAAGTATGGAAAACTAGCAAGTTTTTTTTTTGACAGGAAACTGAAGAAAATGAATGAAAATCAATTGATCTATTGATCTATATACCTAAGAATGCACAAAAAATGAGTAAAATTGAATAAGATTGCCTTTAATGGTTAAAGTAACTAGGTAAATTGACCGATGCCTTATATCAAGTGTAATAAATTAATAATGAATGTAAAAAGGGCAAGTTTAAATAGCATTCACAAACCATTGATGCTGAATGATGGATTTAGTAGATAGTATACTTCTTTGTCTTTTTTAGTTTAGGATTTAGTTTCTAGAACTTAGGAGTATTTTATCTTTATTATGGCTTATTCTGTAAACATAACATGACAGTTTAAGTTCTAAGTTTGAACTTACCTTTTGAACTGTTGATTACATTTTGAAACTCCTTGGTCGTGAATATGATGCTTTGTTTCATTTTGTGGATGATGTTATTGATTATTGATTACAATTTGTTGATGGCAAATATTATCTGTTGAAACCTGAAGGTTGATGTTATGGTTGGTCATTTGATGACAATGATATAACTGCTAGATGATTGATGCTATATGTGTATTGAATGGTTAATAGTTTAATGATGATCATTAATAGTTTAGTGAAAGTGATCTAGTCCTGCCTCATCATTTTCACTAGTGCTCCTGGTGTTTGTGTTGGTATTGAATATTTCATTGCCTTTTCTTTGTTCTAACACATCTCTTTTGCCACGGGTAGTGGCATGTGAGCGTAATGATTGCGTGCTATAAATTTCACATATTTATGGCCGCACTGAGAATCTTGGAGGATAGAGTACTAGTAGAGTTGTGATATAAACATACATTGTAGAAAGCCCCTTCATTCAAGTCTAGTGCTGCTTAGCAAATGGTCACCCTAAAAAAACATGGCAAACATTCATTGGATTGCATCTGTTCATGTTGTCAAAGGAATATTTTCTTTTAGGAAAGCCATGTTCAAAGTGAATGAGGAAAAAAGCAGCATCTTAAAGGAAATGCTTGCATCCCAAATTTTTTGTATCCTTTTGTGCTATTTATTTTTGTCATTATTGAGTGATTGATATTTTTGACCTCAAAAAAAGAATAAAAGAGGTTTTATATTTATATATATGTTGGATAACTTGTTAAGATTGAAATTTTGGTTTTGATGTCCTTGCATATTGTTTGACCAGATCGGTTGAAAATGCACAAGCGAAGCAAATGGCAATATATCATTGATATGGAGGTGCAAGACCTCAAAGACAAAATGACGTTCTCTAGTAAAGACTTGGTTTGGGCGGAAATAAATAGAAAAAACAATAGTATTGATCGATTTGTTGTAATCCCATTAAGATGAGTTGTTGACTTTATCAAAGGAGAGGAGGAAAATCCTATTGCTCCATGTAAATTCATACAAAAGACAAAAAAAGAACCAAAAGAAAGAGCTACTGCTGCATTGCAATATGATATGTGAGTATTTAAAATATGTATTGTTTAGATCTTTTGAAACCATGGTTATCTTTCTTTGTATGTACTAACAATTTAAATTTTTTGTGTAGTTATCATTGTTCATTTGGTCTAGAGGACAAAAAAGGAAATCTTTCAGCTAAACGAAGGACCTCGTTTGTGCAGAAGAGGGGTTGCCAATGCCACTTTATTGTGAAAGTTATGCATGGATTTCTTGATAGAGCAATATTAACTTTCAATATGTATAAACATGAAGATAGGGAAGGTTGGGCTTGTCATCGTCAATGTGACATCTCAAGTGAGACTAGGGCCTTGCATAGGCCAAAGCTGTCAAGGGACATTGTTTCATATGTAGAGAGTTGTTTCCTTTGGGGAGTGCCTATTGATGTAGTGTATAGAACCCACATTAAAAGACATGTTGACATCGATATGGAAGCTTGAGATAGAGATTTCTTCTTATGCAGGAAAGATATTTTAAACATCTATAATAAGTTGGCGAAGGGAAATTATCAACTTCACAAAAAGGATGAAATGATTGTAAACCTTTGGTATCAAAAGCATCGAGAAGATTTTTTCTTTTACCAAAAGCCCAATGGTGTGGAAGTCCCTTTTATAATAGGGATTCAAACAAAGTGGATGTTGGAGACAATGGTCAAGTTATCGCACAATAGCTTAATAGCCATGGATTCAACATTTAACACAAATAAATACGGGGTAAGTTAGATGCCAATGATTTATTGAATATATTTATTTAAGTTGTATACATTCAGAATAATTAATAACTTGTATTTGAATTTATGTAATGTCGAAAATGATAGTACCAGTTGTATACACTCATGGCATTTGATGAACAACAAAGAGAAGTCCCTGTTGCATGGGTTGTGGCATCACGAAACACATTAGATGAAATTGCAATATGGCTGGAGCAGCTCATGCACAAGTGTTTCCAAACCCGTCCTGATTGGAAAGTCAATGCTTTCATGGTTGGTGATGCATTGGCTGAAATCAGTGCCCTGAAGTAAGTTTAACATTGATATGATATAACCAAACTTGCATTTTTTCTAAAAATACCACACTAACAGACATTGAATATGACAGGAGGATCACATGTTGTGATGTAATCTTATGCCTTTGGCATGTACGGAGGGATTGGTTGAACAATGTCAATCGATTGGCTACTAGTTCCATAAAATCCAAGGAGATGTTCAGTGAGTTAGGTTTCATCATGAAACACACTCTAATTATGAAGTGGAAGATGCAATCAATCAATTTTTTATTAATTTTTCAGATGAAAAGAAGTTCTTAGACTATTTAAACAAGAATTGGGTCATTGGAGATAAGATTCGTAAGTAAACATTTTTTCATATTATATGCATTTTTTTCTTTTATAAAGGTGATATAGTGAGACTGACATCGTTATATTTTCAATTAGGCATGTGGGTGAAAGGTTGTCAAGAGTTTCCTCATGCAAATCAGGAGACCAATAATGTTGTTGAGTCACACCATTGCTACTTAAAAACAACATTTCTATCTGATAGAAAGAAAAAATGTGCCCGGAGGATGGATTGGTTATTGTATATGCTACTAACAACAGTTGAACCTTGTTATTGATTCAAAGAAATCTTAAAAGAAGAAGGATTTCTAAACAACTACAAGAGAGAAAAGCAGCTAGAATCATCAGTGGAACGAGCAAGAAAAATTATGGATATTGATTGTTGTCCTCATGAGAGCATAAACCGTGCTTATTGGGTGAGAAGTCAGACAAATCGAGGTAAAAAATACATTGTCGCCTGGTATCGTAAGGATTTCATAACGTATGAATGTCCATGGTATATCCGTGGAAACATTTGAAAGCATGCCATAAAGGTTAATTGGTTGTATTTCCACTCAAATAATTCAAATCCATTGCTTCATCAACATGCAGAGGATAACATATGCAATGACCCACCTGAGATCAATATAGAGCCTCAAAACCATGATGCGGATGTCGATGCTACTCTTATGGCCACAACTGTTGTTGATGTAGATGCCAAGGCACTTCATTTGGCAAGGGAAGAGTTGTTTAGCTATACACGTCTCATTTTAGATAACCCTCCTACTACTTTGACGAAGACAATCTAGTTGACTGGTTTGCTTAAGAAAATGTTGGATGAAGCAAATAATTTGCACATTACTGATTTTGACTTCACTCCTGGATTGGGTTCTCTTGATCCATATTTGAAGAGGAAAAAGAGTTTCCTTACCCCCACAAAAAAAAGAATAAGCATCATAAAAAAAAATGGTTTGGAAATTGATTTAAATGTTGATCCATCAGAATATGAACCATTTGAGTTTCAATACCTCAATAAGAGAGGACGTCATCGATCAAATAATGTCGTGTCTATAGTTCCAGGTTATTTTCATGTGTTGAATAAAGTCATCATTTTATATTTAAGTATTTCATCATCACCATTCTTTAACATGTGCTATGTTTAGTTTTACAGCAACGCAACAATCCCCAACAATGGCGATAACCGAAGACCAAAGGGAGATGCAAGACCATCCAACCTTACCTGCCATGCCATGTACATTTGAGACTCTTTCATTGTGTGTGCACATATAGCTTGATGCTCTAGAAAATTTCTTTGCGATAATGTTTGACACTTTTTTAGGTAACTATAGAATAAGTGGAGAAGCATCACCTTCTACCATGACTGATCATCTATGGAAGGACTTCAACTCCAGTAGGAATCAATGAGTTATGCACAAAGAATAAATAAGCTAGGTTTTCATGGAGTCGTCAGGTGGCCCTTTTTCATATGATAAGTATATTTATGTTTCCCTATTGTTATGTTGTTATGAAAATACCATTTTCATAATTTGTTCATGCTCATGCTGTTATTTTTTCCCTATCCATCATGCTGGTTGTCTAATAGAATCTCTTTACTTATTTATGTTCATGCAACATGTTTGATTTTTATACTTAAACATGTCATTACTATGTTTTCATACCTATGTTCATGGTTTGATGTTTATTAGATTTATAGATATTTATTTTTTACATCTTTATAAATTTATGGTTAGATGGTGAAAGTCCAATGAGGTTTGAACCTTATCATTACGTTTTTTGTTGTTGGATTTTTTTCTCCTTGCCTCTAGTCCGAGATCTTGTTGGATTTTCATGACTTCATCAAGTTGATTTTGCCTTCATGGAATATTATATGATAGCATAGTAGATTGTTATGTTATTTTGAACATGCCCTCTTCATGATTTGTTGATATTCACTGAATGATGTTCTATCCTTTTATGCTTGTGATAAAGTGTTAACTGTCCTATTGCCCAAATCAACGTCGGTTGTTATCTTTTAGTTGTGTGTTTAGTGAAAGTGTTTATTTTAATCTTGTGTGCTCGTGTTTATATGCGTGTTGATGTTCCTGGTCACATATAGTTTATGGTCTAATAGGATCATGATGGTGTTGATTAATTTTCAAAATTTTAACGTGGATGTTGTTTTTTTTTTAGGTTGTTCTACAGTTCTGCTTCCAACAAGGATTGTCCATGCATTGAACCTCAATGTGGAAGACATAAATTGTCAGCCAAGCACAGAATGTGGTATTTTTCCAAGCATGCAATTCTCATCCAAACACACAATGTGGTCTTTTTCCAAGCACACAATGTTTATCTATACAAATATTTTTTGTTGTAAAATGCATCATGGAAGTGATGGTCATGGTTGAAGGCTTGTATTTTCTATAGTCCATGGTTTTCCGACTTCCAGTTGTACAACAAGTGATAAAGCTATGATAGATTAATTTACCTTTTGTATAGGCATCAATACATGAAATGATGCTCTGGAAGCACAAGGGAAGTATTATTCAATATTGTGGCAGTTTCCACGGTCTTGAGGAAACAGTTCTAGCATTTTGTAATAAATTGAATGTAATGAAATCAATTGCAGTGAATTTTTTGTTAGCAATCTGTTATATTTCTAAACCTTTGATGTTCAGCTCCACTCCATTTGGTAATCAATAAAATACAAGTTTTGGAGTTCTTTGATGGAACCTCAGAAAAAGGGACTATTGTGAGTAATTTGCATCTGTCTGGAAATCAAATTGTTGAGACGATTGCAGGATTGGGATTTTCTAGATTCTGCTGCTCTCTATTGTAGGTCTCACTATGTCATCTTGTCCTTTGCATCATTCCTCATAATGTCTAAAACAACTCACTCCGCATTCATACTGAAGCTTGTGCAGGAAGTTCTTGTCTGAGCTACATTTCTCAACATCAATTACCCCGACTTGAGCTCCATGGTTCTCTTGTCCCTCTTCAAAATCGCCATGCTACAATCTAGCATCCAGTGCTTCTAATAAATTCTTTACCAATATTTCTCCCATCTTGTGCTCATTCTGCCATTCCTCCCTCAACTGAATTTGCAGGGCTTCAGTAACAGATTTGCACATTATTGACTGTATACTCTAGAGTGCAAGAGCCAAGGTTTAGTTGGTAATATATTTAATTGATTTTGGATGGGAATATTCAATAGATTCACCTCACTCAAGAAGTTAGGAAAAAACTGGAATTTCACATAAAATTTTGACAAGAAAAGTGTTCTCTTTCAAGAGAGCTATGTTCTAGAATTGTGAGAAATATCGTGAGCCACTGAATGACTTAGTAATTATGCACTCTGGTAATCTATTCCAGTGCCAGATAGCTAATAGCAGAAAACTTCACAAAGAGTAAAAATCTGGAGAAAGTAAGCATACTATTTAATTGAACAGTCGTGACTGAACAAGAGACTTTCATTTTCTGTAAAGTTATGAATACGAACTCTCACATATTTGGAGCTATACTTTACAGTCTGTCATAGTAGCTAAAGTTGCAATTTATTTGTCAATTTTTACCTCTTGGCGTAATTACATTATGTAGTGCCATGGGAAAATGAGAAAATATTAGGTACTAGCTTCAAAGGAAGTTAACTTGGTTTCAATAAGACCTTCATACTCCAAAATATAAAAAAGTAGATCTAGCAAGGGTGGGGATTGAAACATGCAATAGACGATTCCAATAACTTGTTTGACTATGTGCTGAAAAGGTCACCTTGATTACTTTGGAGTTGAGAAACTAATGGACAATCTGTGATGAAGATATTTATGTCCAACATGTACATTTGTATCTTAAATATTATTGAGATATCTTGGTAAAATCCCAAGGATTTCACCTCTGCAACCTATCCAATTTACTGCATGCCTGATTCTGTGTTTCTCAAAAATCCACATCTTGATACTTGTCTCCAATTCAGTTACTATCACTTCTCACTACTCACCAATCCCATTGACTTTGAAAGTAATTAATTTGTTAACCTCATTTTGCCACATTTTCTCATATTTCTATCAGATAAGCATGCACATGACTCTAGTAGAATACTTATTATGACTTTAGAATATGAAATTTAGAAGATATGTGCTATGAACCATTTGTCCTAGTCCTTACATCAACCAAAAGCCTATTCTTTGGCTTATGATGCTCTCAAAGCATGAAATCGGAGAGTAAATATTCTATTGCCTATTATTTGAATTGAGTAATGGTTAACTAACCTTCCTGCAACTTGCATTTCCTCATATCTTTCAAGATTCAAAGCTCTGCTCAATCAATGTATAAGAAATGTATATCCAAGAAGTTTTGATGCAAGGGTATTCACAAATAGAATTTACATGGGCATTGCGAAACATCATGAGATGTCATCACCATGGAGGTTCATACAATTTAGTGCTGCTGGAATTTCCCTAAAAGATGTTACTTGTGAATATAACATGTATTATTTAAAATATTATATAATTCATATTGTTGTACATTGATTAGTAATCAACTATTTATAATGTTGATTACTAATCAATGTACTAACAATTTATCAACATTGTTTCGCATGTCAACAACACCATAGATATGGAAATCAAAGTTGTTAGAAAGGAAGACAAAGAGGTACAGAATCAACAGCACAAACATGACACTGGAAATAAAGGCATGTTTGAAAGCATAAAGGAGGTAAGAAGAAAACAAAAGATTGCAAGCTCAAAGGCTCACAAAGATCAAGGGGCATTAGAAAAGTGCTAGCAGGAAAATACAATTACATAACAAGAAACAAAGGTAACAATATAGGCATATAAATATTGACTCGAAAGTATGGTTGCTTGTGACATAATATGCATGCTATTTTCAAACCAATGAGACTAAAGGATAGAAATCAAAATAGAAATTAAGTCATGCTGAATATCCCACAGGCTATTATATGTGTACATTTTTCCTTAACTAAAATATGCCATTATTGTTGAATAGATTTCAAATCCTGGAGTCTATAAAAAAAGGATTTGGATGCTTCACAACCATTCTAAGTCAATTTATGTATGGTTTTCATATCAACTGCTTCTGTCATAGTGCCATTTTCATCCTTATTACACCAATCAAACAAGAAGTCATCGACAGCCAGACGAAACCAAGGTGAAAGCTTAATTCCATCTTCACCAGCATATGCTTTCCTTATGAGCTCCTTCAACTGCTCTTTGCTTATGTACTTAACATCAGCAACCTCTTCTGGATTAGGATGCATGGCAACATCCCAAACAATGAAAAGAAGGTGATCCACTGCAATAAAACACACAGATCAAAAGAGTTATTTTATTTGACATTTTAAAACTGCTCTGAAACACATACAGTAATGGTAGAAATACACAATATATAGAGATGCTGTTTACTTTGCAGAACCCAACACTTCATCCAAAAATGGAAAATCTGAAATCATCACGTACATTCATGCTCCCCCCACTTTCCATCAGAAGGAGCCTTATAAAGTATGCGACCAAGTGGCACAAACTGATCAACTGGAACATCTTCTACGGCAATGCCTAGTTCATCATACAGCTTCGTTTGGGCTGCATTTCTGACCCCTAGACACCAATCACAAATATAAATTGCTTCATTTCGGCATTGTAGACGATAAAAAATGGAATCATAACAAAAATATTGATGCCCAACAACTAGAAGTGAAAACAAGGATTAAAAAATGCCTAAACTGTTCTCCTCAATGAGCTCAGAATCCCTGTAGAGAGGATGGCTGCAGCAGGTATTTGTCCATACCAAAGGGAATGTCACCTTTGTTTCAGAACGTTGCTAGAAATAAATGGCCAGTAGTCTACCAGTAAGTAAGGTGGACATTTCAAGTAGAATATCAAATGAAACATGCTTGCAGCACTACTTTATTTGAATCAATATGAGACTTAGTTTCATTTCTAACTAGGGAAAAACTCTGCAAAACGTGAATATTTCCTCTCAAACTTTGAAGTGTAAAAACCCTTGCTTTACATAGAAGGATGAAACTGCAAGTCCTCTGTAGGTTCCAATTCACCATGGAATATGGATCATAATTGTTTCCTTACGCCTACTTACGTCTTTCCCGCTTGAAAGAATGAGCTTTTTTTCAATGCTTGAGTGAACTTTTATTACACTATCTAAAAGAGTCTAAAGTTAAAAATCTAGATTATAAACCTGGATCTAAATATTAAGAAGGCTATCCTAAATTTAATTGAAGAAAGTTCAATTAAGTGATTAGTGGGTGGAAAACCAGTAATCATAATATTTTTCCAGTAAAGTCAGATGACTTTTAGAACAACACGGTGCCATAGGTGGATGTTCCACTTTCAAGGAATTGAGATATAACAAGTACATATATCCAAAGACACCTTCCAGCAAAAATAAGCAGTTGACCCGTCAAAGATAGGAACTAAAACTGATAATTAATTATGCAACAACAATTATCCCTTCAGACTGAACTGTAGATACAACATTGGGAGAGCCATAACAACTGAATGTATCAAATTATAACTAGCTTAGGCACTATTCCCTTCCATGTTATGTGCATTTGTTTGATAAAAATAACATAATGTAAATTCATGTTATCTCTCCAAAATTCCCTTTTTGAAAATTCACTGAATCTCCTCCCTCTTTCTATAAGCTCCCTGTGGTAAAATCCCTTCGGTAGAGTTTAACATTCTGTTGGAGACCATTTGCACAATCATGTGAAAAAACAAACTATTCAAGTTGTGCATGATTACAATAAAATATGAGAAGTTCAAAATTAAAATACCAAAACTTGGACAGATGCATAGTAATGAAGAGAGATCAACCAAATTCAAAATCAAATTAGCATAGTTGCAATTTGAGTCTAAAAATTTTGTAAAGTTGCACACCCATTTGAAACATTATGAACAGTCCAATTTATTTTTTTTGCAAATGTCACAAATATATCTCTAGTCATAGGGATCAATTTTCTCATGCATTGGAGAACAAGGATTATAGTCATCAATGGCTAGTTCAAACTTTTGACACTTTTAGATTCGTAGGATGGCCGACTCATTTACTACCATCCCTTAAAACTATTATGTAGGATATAAAAAACTGGTCTGACCTTTAAAGGAACACAAATATTAATAAAAAGTGTTTTTCAATTAAAATTTGTCTTTGCCACCCAGCTGGTGAAGGACTTTGGAAGACTGCTTGCTTATCGCATTTTAATCAAGGTAGAAAAAGGCTTCCTCCACATGAAACCCATCAACTGTTACATATTAGAATTTGTGAATATTTTGAAGAATCAAACATACAACTATTATGGATGAAATAACATACAGACACCCTTCAAAATCATATCACAATATCAGACCTAAGAGTAGAATCATTAAATCTACTCATACGAAATGGCTGAAACTTCAAGCAACTGAACTGGAAAGAGGAAGAGGACCTGGTTGAAAAGTTATTCCTTCAGCAATTATACTAGAAAATCACTTGGGATTCCATAGGCACTGGAACCATAATTCATAAATTTATGGATGCACTGATTGAGTTTTCCTCTTCCTCAGAGTGGAATTTCCTTACTGCAGCCATGAGACTGCTACTGCTACATTTGGGCTATCTAGACCTAATGGTCTTTTGTACCTAAAATAAATTGGACTTAATGGTGCTCTTGTGTACCTGTAACAAATTGAATTGATGCATCAGAACGTGGCCTCTAACATAAAAGTAATTAAGATCGCTCCACTACAGTCGTTGGATATTGCAATATTTTTGCATTTGCATGATCGTTGCTTGCATTTTATAGTGCAGTATGGATTTGTGTGGCTTGCACTAGTTAGATTGTTCATGTTCATTATTTTCATATTTGTCATATTTATTAAATGTAAGTTTTTGGCTATAAACTGAATTTTGAGGGAGGTTAGAATGATCTCTAAGCATATGAAATAAGATGGTTTACTAGTTTGTAATATTTAATGATTGCAATCAATCTTGCAGGTGTAATAAGTTGTTAAGATAGCGTTTTCTATGCAATCATTGCATGAATGAAGTACCTGTTGATGCCTATCTGAAATAGTAATTAACTTTCTATGGCTTGGACTATCATTGAAATGGTTTTATCATTAATCATGCTTGTGGTGTTAATATTTATACACTTAAATCATGATGGAAGAATTTGTGTTACCCATAATGCTTATGGTTTTTGTTCACCATTAGTTTCACTTTCTCACAAATAGTTTGAGAATGAACAACAAAATTAGTGTTGCCCTCGATTCTTCTTGCTTTGCTCTCTCTTAATTGTTTTCATTCCTTATTATGAGAAGAATGGTTGAAATATAAATAGAAGCTATATATGATGCACTTTCTTAATCCTGTCATGAAACTTTTGGTATCTTGTAAAACATAATATCTGATAACTATCACATCATATTAAAATTGTTAACAATATGGACAACATTAGACAAATTGATTTTCAGGTTTCTAAAGATCACAGAAAGGATTTGATTACTTTCAACAATACCTAAAATTTTTATTTTGAATGGAAAATCTAATTTGACAATAACAAAGTCAGAATTATATTTTTGAAGTTCTTTAATAAAATTTTTTCCATCTTGGTTAAACATTTATGATCTTCGAAACTACATGGCTTGGACAATTTTTGGAAAGGACCAGTTGTATCATTGAATGTAATTGGGTGCACTCTTTGGTGTTTGTGATGTGAGAGCTTATTTTATCACACAAACAAAGTGATTATTATGAAGATGCCTCTAAGATCCTTATGGAAATTTTGAAAATTTAAGTTCTTTAAGCTCAACTACCCTATATTTATCCACATTTTATAAAATAATGCAAAGGATCTAAACGAATTTATATTCTCGATAGGATAATAGTGTTATTAAGAATAAATTCCTTACAAACATAGTAAAGAAACCTTTCGTCACTGATCAACAACCAACAAACAAATCACATAGCATATCAATATCTCTCAAGAATTAAAGATCTGAGAAGGTGTTTGGAAGGATTAGACAACACCATAATATATTAATGATAATAAAAAAACCATGAACCAGTTAATTTTCTCAAAATACATTTGTCCATGTACATGGAATATATAACATTTGTCCATAAATTTGTCTCCCATACAAAAAACCATAATCATTGCATGTTGGGGAAAAATAAAACATTAACAGGTTCTTCTTTAGTGAAAGAACCATGCTATGATAGACCCAAAAAAAATGACAACAACAACCCATTCACACAATGGGGATTTATATTGATGGTGATCAATGATTTCTGTTGCAGTGGATGGTGATGCTATGTCATGTTTGACATCTACATATGTGATTAAAAATGTTCTGGACATTATATCAGTGGACATCTTTTCGATATCTGCAGAGTGATTGATGGTAAAACGTTGAAATTGAAAACTCCAATTTATTGCTTCCTTATGAAGAGGTTGTAGATTGTCCTTCCGAACCTGATAGATGCATTTCATCTCATTACATATCAACTTTACGTTGGTGAAGATTTCAATATCATTGACATCATGTTGTTTTGCCTCTTTTAGCCCTTCAATAAGGGCAATGTAATATGCCTCATTGTTTGTCATCATTCTAGGCACTCCTCTCTTTCCATGAAATAAATGATGTGTTTCCATATTGTAAAGGACGAATATAATAACTGCTCAACCTAGATTCGGAAAGCCATTAGGAGCATCCTTTCTCACTGTGTTGTCGCGAAATGCAATCGAACTGATTTAGCATTCTCAAAGTGTAATATTCAAACTCAATGGAAATCAAATCCTTCTTCCCATAAACCAAATCATATGGAGTGAATCCAATGGTTGTTCTCCAAGTGGTGTTGTAGGCCCAAGTGGCCTCCACTAGTCACTCTGGCCAATATTTCTTACTGCTACTAACAACCTTTGTGAGAATGCTCTCCAATGCTCTATTTGTGACCTTTACTTGACCATTTTCATAAGAGTGATAGGAAGTGGATGTCTTGTTCTTGATATGGTCATGCCTCATGAGATAGTCAATTAAATTGGATGTGAGTTGTTCTCATTGATTAGTGACTACCTCCCTTGGATACCTAAACTTGTAGAAGATGCTTTCTCTTATAAATTCTTCCACTTTCTGCTTAGTTATTTCTTTGACTACCTTTTTCTCAGATCACTTTGCACATAAAGACGTTATTTTTCTATCGTGATGGTGGATCAATTGCCAAATGAACTTCATGCCCCACTTTTCAAATGGATTTAAGGCCACTTGCCGTTGTAGGGGAATTGCATCCCTGGGTGTGTGTTTTCCCATTGTTTGGTACTAATCACATCTAGTGTTGTATCTCTCTGCATCTTGATGTAGAGTGGGCCAATTGTAACCAACCTATAAAACTTTAAAGGTTATCCCTTTTTCAGAAAAAATACCTTGAAAAGGCCCATGATGACATTCTAAGAGGATTTCACTCTTACACATCTCCTCACGATCTAATCTAGTCCCAATCTGAAGATATTTCCCCCAATCCCAGTGAAATAAGTTCTTTTCCTTACAATATTTCTTTTCTACCCAAATGATAGATTAGGAGGGAACCTCCCAACAACTAGGTAGTTTTTTATGCAAGAAAAACAATGAGAGAGCATAAATATGGAAAATAGGTGCTCATATAGTAGTTGATCATCCACCATCTCTTCATTACCTATAGATAAAGTTAAACTCGACAAAAAATATGCAACCACATTTTCTTTCCCTGTTTTTTCAATAATAGTCAAATCAAATTGCTATAACATAACAAAAACATAATTAGATTAGAATTAACATTAGGTTTGCTCATGAAATATTTAAAGGTTGCATGATCAGTATGAACAAAAGTGATGTACCTAGTGATATAGTTCCTAAATTGTTTCAAAGAATGCACTACAACTAAGAGTTATTTTTTACTGACAGTGTATTTCAACTAAACTTTAGAAAAATTCTTACTAATGAAATAAATAGCATAAGGAAAATTATCCTCTACCTGTCCCGAGACTCCCCCCACAACTTTATCTGATGCATTAGTATGGATATGGAAAGAAAATGCCCAGTTGGGACCCCTTAGGATGGGTGCAATGGTGAACTTTTCTTTGAACACTTCAAGGGCCTCTTGAAAACTTCTGGTCCAACAGAAATATAAATATCTTATCAATAAACCAAATAAAGGTGAACCCACTTTACTAAAGTCTTTGATGAATCTCTTATAGTACCCAGTCATTCTCAATAATCTATTGACATCTCTTTTCTTCTGATGGATAGGGACCCTTTTGATGATGGAAATTTTGTTTGGGTCTAGCTTTATCCCTTCCTTGGATATGTAATGGCCAAGGACAATTCTCTCATTCATCAAGAAATCACATTTACCAAGGCTTAGAGAGAGATACATTTCAGCCCATTTCCTCAAAACCTTGCACATATTGGAGAGAGCTTCATGGAAGTTACATCCAAAAGGAGTTAAATCATCCATGCATATTTCAATAGAGTCATGAACCAATTCACCAAAGATTCTCAAAACCTTCCTTTCAAAAATGATAGGGTAATTGCACAAACCCAATAAAATAAATCTATAAGTGAAGGTACCCCGAGTACATGTGAATGTGGTCTTATCCTGGTCTTCAAGGCTGCTCAAAATTTTGGTGTATCCACTAAATCCATCGAAGAAAGAGAGAAATTTATTCCCTGCAAGGCCATATAGGAATTGGTCATCAAGCGAAAAGGAAAATGGTACTTCTTTATAGCCTTCTTGAGTTCCCAATAATCAACACAGATTGTCCACTTTCTATTATTCTTATGAACCAACAAAAGATGTGACACCCACTCGCTATCTGAAATGGGGTATATGAACCTTGCATCAAGTAGTTTTTCCAGTTCTTCTTTCACACTATCCCTAAGGTTTGGTTTCATCCTTCTCGCGGATTAGTGCACATGATTTCATCCCTCCTTGATCTAAATATGTTGGGTACAAAATGAGGGATGCACACTTTTCATTTCCCTATAATCCCAAGCAAAAAGCATCCAGATGTTGCCTCAACACTTTGCACAATTTCTCTTCCTATTTGGCTAAGAGAGCAGGGTTGATCTTTAAGGTTTTGGATGGGCCAAACTCTACAACCTTGACATGATCTAGACTTAAGTTAATAGGGAATAAGTTAGTCCAAGGATTACTCCTATATTTTTTCATCATCTCATCAATTGGGAGTGGGAGGTTGATTATGAAGGATATGGTCAATGAGGTCATCTTCATCAGGTTTCCACCTTCCTATAATATTATCTAGAGTATATATTGCATTGCGGCTGGTGTGATACAATTCATATTTTTCCTTCTCTTCTAACCACAAGGGTAAGTCATGATCAATAGAAGGCTAAGCAGGAGGATACAATACCAATTGTTTAGAAAAATGTTCATTCCTAATGGTCATGTTTCCATCCCTACAATGAATATAAGCATCAACAGTGGCTAATCATGGCCTTCCCAAGATGAGAGGATAGTCATTAAACTTGGTTTAGGTCTAGAGAACTAAGAAATCATTAAGATACTCCCAAGAGTTAATGGAGACCATAACATCTTCAACAACTTGCTAAGAAGCCACTGTGGATATGTCTACAAGCTTCAAAACTATGGTGGTATTTCTCCAATCCCATTAGAGGTTTAGCTTTAGCATGGTTTCCTTAGTTATTAGATTGATTTCAGCCCCAAGATCAATCAGGGTATTAGGGAATATAAGTCTATCGATTTGCACATCCACTACTCAACTTCCAAGGTCTAGATATTTCGGGAAGATCGGCCTCCCAATAATCAAATCACATAATTGAGCAATAACATTTATGGTCGGGGTGTCTCTTTTACTACTCATATTGTTTTTGAAACTCTGATCCTTGATGAACTTATTATATATGGGAACATCTTTAATAGCCTGGAGAAGGGGTATCTTAACACACAAATTCTCCAATTCTCCCATAAGTTCAACCTATTCTAGAGTGTGTTGGCTAAGGTGAAACAACCTCTAAGGAAAAGGATTTGGATTAATTGAGGAACACTCTCTTCCTTATCTTCTTTAAAATCTTCAGGTGCAGAAGGTTGGTGATTATCTTGAAGCACTCTTCTAGACCGAAGGTTGATGTCATAGATTTCCACAACATAAGCAAGATAGGATGTCTCTCCATTGTAGACATGTTGTGCTTGCTTGTTGTTTTGGTTTGGATTTGGTTGAGTAGGAATTTGAGGTTTCTTAGGTGGAGTAGGATGATTGAGATGTGCTTGAGGTTAGGGTGGAGGTAGTAAGGAAGCATTTTGGTGAACTGAGGCCTCCACCCTTATGATGGGTTTCCCTAGGGTTGTCATGTTGTGTTTAAAGAAATAATATAGGTAACCACAAACCTAGTTTTGAGGTCAATATGTAGCCGTCCTAATGCTCAGACAGGGTTCTCTCTTAATGATTTAACTTTGTTGAATTAATTGATTTTAGGCTAGTTATTTAATCTTGGTTGGGTTTTGATTTGATTTGGTGGTGGAATCATTGATTTAGATGGATAGATGAATGTCTCTTTACCATTGGGCCATGGAGTCCAAATGTCAAGAAAACAGGACTGAATCAAGTTCTAAAGATAGTGTTCACAGGGCAAGGTAGCTGAGTAAATTCAGATCTTTTAGGTTGGATGGTGAAGTGGTTTTTCAATCAGGGTCAAGGAGCAATTAAGGATTCCTCAAACAGATAATGAGGGAGATGAAATAGGTCTATCAAAACTAGGGAGCAATGAATAATTCCTTACTTTGGATATCAGAAGAAAACATCAAAATGAAAAATTGTTCAAGATAGTGTGTACTTAAACAAACTATGTAGTAACATTCTAGTTATTTCATTCAAATTGGAAAACATGTATCTATGGGAAATACTTAAGAAAATAACAATTTAACAAATGAAATATACTTCACTAAAGTGGCCTAACACATGAATCCTATAATGCAGTCCCTTTATTACTCAGTCTAGTCTTCTGAATTGAAAATCTTACAATAAACCCTCAGGTTTAGATGAATATAACTATAGAAATGTTTAGCAATCCACACCTAATACTTTAAATTATGAAGTATTTATACAAAAAACTATTACAAAATATCCTAAACTCTTTCAGGAATTATTCAAGGAAAACGGAATATCTTCATGCAAGAAGGTAGAGACAGATATGTAATTGATATGAGTTATCCCTCTTTTATTACTTGTTGTTGGCTTCTCTTTGATATTATGATGTGTTTTCTCTCTTGATGTTTGCTTTCTCGCTGACTATCTCTTTTACTGCCTTTCACTGATACTCTTTCATCTTTAAACTTTGTTACGACTCTGTTTCTATTTTAACCTTGATTTCTCTTTGACCTTATTTAATTTTTATCTTCATAGTAAATCATTCAATTTTACCCAAGACTCTGCGTCTCGTAATTTAATATTTACCATTCTTCTGTAGATTTCATCAGTTTCTATGTATTTGCAAAAGTAGGCTTGTTTATAAAGAGATTTTTTACCTCATGCTAGAGGTAAAAGAGGTTCTCAAAAGTCCAATAGAGCACTTTTCCTGTACGAATCCCTTCCATAGAGGAATTTTTGGCTTGTTCCTTTTTCCACTTCTCTGATTTTCTTATCATAGTCTTCATGTGCCATCAACCTCATTAATCACCAATGGATTAGGCAAAGCTTTCTCCCTCAAAGCATCAAATTTGACCATGAACCTGGCTATTGCTAGCTTCATTGTTTGGCACTTCTCCTCAAGTTGTATCATCAGGTTCCTCTTGGTTATTACCTTCTTTATCTCTCGTATGGTGTTAGTTCTGTTAGCGATTCCAAGCTCCTGAAATTCATACTTTTTTTTGAGTTAAGGAACTAGTTTATTCTTGAGGCTTCTTCTGGGTTATTCCTAGGTTCGGCTCTAACCCTTTGAATTGTCTCACCAACCTCTTTGACCAAATCATTCTGCTCAAATATCACCTGCATATAAGGCCAAATATCATTGGCTTCATTAATGATATTGGCCAATAATATTTTTTTTGCTTGGGCTAGTGGCTCTTTCAGTGTAAAGTTTTTGTCTAACTCCTATATCCTTTCATTCAATCTATTCGACTTCTGTGTCTAATTATTATGCATGATTTGAGCTAGTTTCTTTTCATCCTCTAGATTCTTTATTTGCTCTTTAAGTCTATTTTTTTTACTTGTTTGGATGCACATATATTCCATGGATTTAATCAGTTTACTTGCTTCATGACTAGGATGAGTTGCTGCTATTGTTGAACCTATTGCTAATGTAGTTACTGATGTAGTGAGAAGTGTTGTAGCTACTATAGCTGTTGTGACCACTAAAGCTACCAAAGTAGAAGGAACTGCTACAGTAATTGTAGGAATATTAGTGAAAATAGCTACTTCCATGTTGGCCTATTTCTCCTGCACTAACTTATCCATCTCATTCTCCATTTCTTTTAATTGAGAATTTAGCTGAAGAATGAGGTCCATCATCTCATATTTTTGGCTTTGATTCTCTAGAACTTCCTTGGTCTGTGGATGTTCAAAAGGAGGCAATTTTAGTTACTTCTTCAATGCATCAGTGTATTCATTCTTCTTTTTTATGAGATTCTTTGCTTCCACGATGTCATTTGGATTATATCCAATCTCAATAACCAATTCTTCTAGTGATTTGATTTTGTTATCATTTCCTTGTGAGGATGCTTTCTCTAGTTTAAACTGTGTTGTGATATTCTCTTGAGAATTATGAAGTTTTTGTACACTCATAGATTTGTTGGTCATAGTTCATTTCTGCTACTTGATTATGGCCAAAACTTTAAATTTTGTCCTTTTGTAATCTGCTGATGACTTAGGTTGTTGTAATGTGGGCTGCAAAAAGGTCATCTGCATTTTCCCTGTTTTAAGGTCAAAAGCTGAAAGTAGCCTATTCTGATTACTAGGAGTCTGTTTGAAATATTGGGAATAGGTTTGAGCTTTAAATTCTTCATTTCTCAACTTGATTTCTTTATACTTCTCCTTTATATCTTTTTCCACTGGTTTGCTAGATGAAGAGACTTCAATACTAAGCTTCTTCTGAATAATCTGAGTATTAGAGGTTGAAGCATGATGAGTTTCCTCTAAAACTGTTGGAGTTGTATTCTCTTTGACGAATGTATCTGTACCAGTGATCTCAATTGCATAAATTGTCTTTTCTTGCTCATCTGTAGGATTTAGCTTGGGCTTCTTCATGTACGTAATTCCAAATTTTTCATTTTTTGTATCCTTGTTTGAGCAAGAACCTTCTTCCCTAGTCCTTTTTGCATTTCTATCCTATAGGGATGGAGTATGTAGAATGGAATTAGTATCCATCTATTTCTCCATATCTATTAATGTGTTTTCCAACCACTTTGACTCATTGGCATAATTTTCAATCTCTGGCCTAGACTCATGCATAAAAGGGCTCAATTTAAACTTGAGTCTTAGTTTGTTTATGACTCCTAGAGGATCATACTGCCATTTGAAACTATTAGTCAACTTCATTTCGTGTAAACATTTTTCTACTTCTTCTCCATCTTCCCTATTATTGCAAATAAGAGGACCAAGCCGATTTTTTATTTTGAACTGTGTTTTCTTCCTGGCTAATATAAAATTCACATCATTTGAATTTATCATATGCCTGATCTACTCTAATGCAAATATCCTCATGGGAATATATTTGGGTAGCTTATAGGCAGAGATATGGCATCCATACACCCTTACTTCAGTGTGGTTCTGGTATAAATACCAGTCCCCTATTCTACTGTGTACGGAAAACTCTAAAACTTTCTTTATCTCATCACTAATCCTAGGTTGATTTCTACTGCTTAGCATATTAACAACTGGGTGAACAAAGGAATCAATGAACTCATTGTAGCTGAAAACAATGGAATATTTTTGGATTAACAATGTCCAAAAGATAACAGATATAGAATGGCCCTTAGTGTCTAGCTTTTGGATGTTAACTGGAAACCTGTCTGATTGGCAATATAGGGAGTATTTGAATAGTTTTTCATCTGACAATCTGATCAATCGATCATGGATTTTGTCTGCTAAGAATTGGGCAAAGTTGAAAATTTTAGCTAGAGGGTTGCCTGGGAATAGAAAGGAAAGTAAGTATAGGCTCATCTAGATGCTCATCAGTGGTATACCCTAGAATACAAGACAACAGGGTTATAATATGTTTGGTCCTCTCAAAGAAAATGGTAGTAGAGTATGGAGGACTGTCAGTAGGAATATGAGCCTCTTCTAGGATGAAAGTATGAAAAATTTGAGATCTCTTGGGAAGGTCCAGCTTTGAGTACATTTCGAGTAGGTTTTCAATAGAAAATTGGGTTTCATTTGGCTTTGGGTGGATCTACAAAATTTTATTTATTGACTCTGCAATGGTTGTGAATAAAATATTTTGATTAGGAGAGACTATGGCTCTTCGACTTGGGATATAGCAGAGTTGGCATAGGTGGATGATTTCAGGGAACTGGTATACCTGTGGGAATAAGTATTTGGGAAAATTTGGTTCCCATAGATGAATGTCATCATTCTAGTTTAGGAATTTATCTTTACTCCAGTAGTGAAGTTCTAATAGATGGCTAGGGGAGGTTGTGTCTTTGATTTGGAAATATTTGTCGGCCAATGGGAGGTAGTCAATATCTAGGTGAGGGGTTTGCAGGGATTTTGCATTCAGAATGCTTTGGGAAGCCATAGATTTGTTCATTTCATTGAAATAATCACCATATATCTTAAGGAGTAGGCTACAGACCTCTGGAATACAGCGAAAGGTGAATACAGTCTACAGAAAATGGTTTTTTGGATGCACAATGAGTTTCTTTAGTTTGGAAAGGCTTTTAATTATTTAGATTGATCAACCTTTTATCAATACGATGAAGAACTTAAGTGGTGGGCCTTTCTGGTACCTTCAGGAATACCTGGAAAACAAAGATTTGGTATGCACACAGGTTCTCTCGGGCAGCGGGGTCTTCCTGAGGCTTGAACGATCATTATGCTGCTTCAAATCAGAGTATGAAATGCCTTCTAGTTGTAAATTGGGTTAAAATAGTTGAGCAAAGTTTCTAGGGTTTAGAATTGGTCGGTAGAGGTTCTTGGCAACATAATAACAGTGAAAAGGATAGAAAGGGTGACTTTTTGGTTTTTAACCAACATTGTTAACCTTTGGGTGTGGGATTTAATTTGAACAATAGGAAGTTTCATCTTACGTGAGGAGGTGGTATGGTGGTTCATTGCACCCCTTTTGAGCAGTAGGTGGTATTTTTTTGGAGGACGGGATATAACGTGGGGCTGCTACGTAGCAAAAATGTGGGTGGGGAAAACCGTGAATCTCGCATGCTTTTGAGATGTTAAAGATTGGATTTTGGAGCATGTGATATGGGATGCGGGCTATTGGATCTGGAGGTGGGTGATCGTAGGGTTAACGTGTGGCGGAGTTGCAAGGGATGAGTCAGGGTGTTGATTGGCGGGGCCCGGGGATAAGTGATGTGATGGATATTAAATTAGAGGTGGAGACCATGGGTTATATGGCGGAGAGCTATAACCCATATGCTAAGGTTTTTAGGGATCGAGATATAATATAGTGGGAGGGTTAAATATATAAAAACTATAGGTTACAATAATATAACGGGTTTAGGGAATACGAAAGTGAGTGTTAGAAAAACATTTGGGATGAGTTAGAACGGTATTTGGGAGGGTTTTTCAATGGGGCCTGATACATTTTAACTTTTTAAACTTAGGATAAGGGGGTTTTAGTGGGTTTATGAGGGAAAATGAGACGAAATTAGGGAAATGATAAAATGAATGGGAAGAGATATTTTTACAAGGGGAAATGAAGAGGGAAGGCTACTTTAGAATCAAGAAGTGGAAAAAAATATTAGGGAATGAAAAGTAATGAAGGGGTAATAAAGGTAAATTAATAATTTAGACACGTAAGGGGTTTAATGAAATGAGAGGAAATTAGTGAATGAGCTTTAGTATTCAAGCCTAAAATTATATGGAACACTTTAGGGAAAATATCCAAAGTAATATACAACTTTTGTTAATATCCTATTTCTTTGATAATTCCTCCTACACATGACACATAGGACTAAGCATGTGTAAGGTGCATTTGAGCTAGCAACCTTATGCATTCCAAAACCTCTTTTACCTACCCTTTATTTACACTAGCATTTTCTCTTCATTTATTGGGTGCATTTGAGCTTGTTGACCCTTTATTTCTTTTTCTTTGATCAACAAACTATATAATTCTAATCATATAACTTCCAATGGCTCAGATTAAATTGATGAGCTCATTATTATTCTCTACCTAAATACTGATCTGCCAAGATTAAATAGTTTGGCTAGATATTTATTCTCTATCTATCAACATGAAATGTAAAGCATGAATGAATCAAGATTAAACTATTTGACCATCATGGGTTGTGGCATTTTTTACAAGCTACACACAATCTTATTTTTCCAAGTAAAATGTAGTGGAATTTGAATTTGCATCACTTTCAGAATCTATTTTTTAGCTCTTTTTGGTGGGGTTCATATTTTATTTCTTTTTTGATCATTTTCTTTTAGTCATTTGACTTTTATTTTAGGACTTACCCTCTTTACATTTTTTATTTTTAATATGCGAAAACATTTTGCAGAAAGAAAAAGTATGTATAGTATTACAAGACTAATCATATCCAATTCAAAATTATGAATTCTATTATTATAGGACCTTAACAAGAGTCACCAAATAATAGTGAAGGTCGATTCTTGGAGGGTGCAGGGGTTTTTAGTAATAATTTTCCTTGAGTATTCCTAGTCTTATGAGGCATGAAAGAAATATTATTTATCTTTTTACATTTTCAAAAATTGTACGCAAAATATAAAACCATTCTTAAGAAAAACAACATCTAGTAAGATACCTCCCTAGGAACGGTGCCAAAAGGTTGTGAGTCCTACTATTGTGCCAATAATGTTGCACCTCCCAAGGGATCCTCAACATAGATTATAAACATGTGGTTTTTACAAACTTGAAGGTGACGGTGCTATATGCACAACAAATAGGATCCCACTTATTCCACCCTCAGTTATAACATTATATCAAAAGTGCTCAAAGATCCTTCCTCCTACTAAATTAGAGTGAAAGCTTACTAATAAAGGTAAGTAAAAATCCCATTGAATCAACTTGTAAATGCCAACTAATCAATTCATCAAAGGAAAAATGCTAACCTAATTGCATAAAGAAAACTATTTTATCTTGCATAATTCATCAAACTAGCAAATCTTCTTGCGAAATTGAAGCTCATTTATCTTGCATAATCCATCAAAATACCAATCAAAATTGCATGTACCATCTACCTAGTTCATAATTTCTTGTAAATCAATAACCTACTTGCATCATACTTTTGGTAAATAAACTAACTCTACTCATTTTTTGCAGTGAAGAAAAGGAAGGGTTGGAGTGGCCTAGGAGCTTCCCTTGATCTTTAAATCATATTTAGTGGTCATTATTCATCTAGAATAAATCATAGTGGTAGTGGAGTTCAAAGCTGATGAAGGAAAGTGATGCTATGGGCTTGGTACAGACGATTGCTACAGTAGGCCTATAACGATACAAGAGGGCATCCGAGTGGCCTTTGAAGGTGAAAATGATGTATTGAGGGCAAGAAGTGGTTGATGGAAGTTGATGAAAATCGAGGGAGGTTGTATTGAGCCCCTAACCAAGCTTAAGATCTCTTAGAGGCCTATCTTTCACTAGGATGAGTGTTATTTTTGTGCAAATTAACACTTCATACCATGTTAATGAGTGGTAAGAAGTTTGGGAATTTCCAGTCTTTTAGAAATTAGGATAATCAAATGTCACATTTGATGCATCACCACTTAGAAAATCATGAGTCTTTCGCCCATGATACATATAGAGAGTAATATACATAGGGTGATAAATTCAAGGGTTTTTTTTTTTTTTTAGTTGCAAAACCAAATCGACACAAACAATGGAGATAGAATGGTTGACTATAATATTTAGAATGGGTTACTCTATATGTTAGCCAAGTTATGTTCTCTTAAAGGTGAGAAAATACAACTCATTAGAGAGACTCACCCATGCAAGATTATGGAGAATTTTTTGTAGGGAAGAGAGTGGCCAATTTCAAAGGTGTGTGCATTGGACTAGACTGAAATATGTAGCTAGGTTTGTAAGATGTACTCTTTTCTATACCAACAATCCAAGTAGGAGGAAACAAGGTTTATACCACCCTTTTCTTGTTAGAAAATTATATATTAGAGAACAATGGAACACATAAAATATTCAAGAAATATAAACACAGAAAACACATAAAGAAAGACAGAGACAGATATATGTGGTGCACCCAATTTGGGCTACACCAATGGACAACAACGAGTCCTTTCTTTTATATTATCCAAAAGAATGAAGAGATACAACCTACAACAAATCCGTTGTAATTCCCTCTTTGCTCCCACACAATCTACTCTCTCGTTTCACTCAGAATACACACATATACACAACCACAATACAATTTCCTCATATATAGTGAGGGTATTCCTTCTAGGGAAGAAAACTCTAAATTAAAGATGACTTCTAATGTTAGATCATCCGCCTAATGAACGGTTCAGATTGAATATGAAATTATAATATTTTAGAAGGCAATTTTACATCTATTTTTAGCTTCGAGATCACTGCCCCGAACCGCATCTAGCCACAGAACCCCCAAAATCCCCAAGTGGAGGGGTGTACAGTCTTCTTGGCATATACATCCAGCTAACACAAAGACCTTTGAATAAAGAAGATAATCAAGATCCACACCCAACAATCTCCCACTTGGAGACTGATGATAGCAACTCCATCACTGCTTCATTTGATGGACAATGACTCCACTTTGAACTTGGTTGTTTTTCATCTTTACCATCGTACTTGAAGGCCAACGGAAAATGATCGGAATCTTAGTTTCTCCCTGGTTACAACTTTTGTTAACATATCTGCAGGGTTCTCGCTAGTGTGTATCTTCTCCAGCTTCAATTATCCATCTTCCAACACTCACCATATGAAATGGTACTTGAGTTGTATATGTTTAGTCTTGGAATGAAATGTAGAGTTCTTTACAAGATGAATGGCACTCTATTGGTCACTGTATAACCTTCCCAACTCCTTCTTGTTACCCAATTCATCTAGAAACCTTTGTAACCAAATCATTTCGTTAGTAGCCTTTGTAGTAGCAAAATAATTTGCTTCCATTGTCGAGAGTGCAACAACACTATGCAATTTTGAAAACCAGCTGAAAATTGTTCCACCTATGGTAAACACATACCTTGTGGTGCTCCTCTTGTTATCTCTATCACCTTCCATATCGACATCAACATATCCATGTAGAGAAATGTTTGAAACACCAAATCATAATGTTTGGATTGTTCATGTACCTCCTTATAACTCCCACTGCATGTGTAATATCAGGCCTTGTGCAAACCATTGCATACATTAAGCTTCCAACTAATGATGCATATGGAAATTTAGACATATAATCCATCTCTAACTAAGTCTTGGGACACATGTCCTTACTTAGTTTGAAATGGTTAGCTAAAGGTGCAGTAACTGGTTTTTTGTTCTGCATATTAAATCTTTATAACACCTTTGGTATGTACTCACCCTAAGACAATCTTAGTTTGCAATTTGTTGTGTCTCTCGTTATCCTCATAACAAGAATTTGTTTTGCAGCACCCAAATCCTTCATTTCAAATTAATTTTCCAATTTTCAGTTCAGCACATTTGTTTCCTACATGTTAGATCCTAGAACAAGCATGTCATCTACATACAATAATAATTTAATATAAATAACATCATTTTCCCTTTTTAAATAAACACAATGAGCAGAGAGACATCTAGTACAACCTTGTTCAAACATAAACCTATGAAATTTTAGATACCAATACCTTGGAGCCTATTTTAAGCCATACAAGTGCTTCTTCAATCGACACACTAGTTTCTCCTTCCCTTTGACCTCATATCCTGATGGCTACTGCATATATATATGTTCCTCCAAATCCCCATGGAGAAAGGTCATCTTTATAGCTAATTTATCAATATGCAAACCTTCTGCTACTACTATATTTAAGATACCTCTGATTGAATTCATTTTAGCAACACGAAAAAATATATCATCAAAGTCTATACCTTTTTTCTATGCAAACCTCTCCACTAGAAGTCTAGTTTTATACCTTTTCCTACCTCCATATTCTTCCTTCCACCTATAAAACAATTTATTTTGTAATGATTGTTTACCTACAGGCAACCTAACTAAGTCCCAAGCCTGGTTATGTACCAAGGATTCGATCTCCTCTTTCATGGCTAGCTCCCACTTCTTCTTGGTTTCTACATGCACTACTTCTTCATAACATTATGGTTCATCATAATCAGTCAACAATATATAACATAATGAAGGAGAGCATCATTAAGGGGGTCTACTTATCCTGGTAGACATTTTAACACCACTTTCAGGTTTTTGAGGTGCCTATTGATGTTGTGGTTATTGTTGTTGTTCTCGTTGTTGATCATTATGATTTTCAGGCACCTTTACCTTTTCGGTGATATCATCAAGAACTCTATATTTTCTGTCTTTTTTCCTCTTTCTTTTCCTGCATCTCATCCTTATACAAAAACTTCTCATTGAATATGACATCTACACTCCTTCCACACTCCATGATTTCTATGTTCATCCTTTCTAACAGAAAATTTTCTTCTGGTGTTCTTGGAACTATATTCTCTCTGTGAATTCCATGCTCTGAACAATACTTATCAAATTCTTTTCTACAATATTCACCTCCATTTTCTGATCTGAGATACTTCAACCTTTTTTTTGCCTCATGTTCAACCAAAGCTTTCCATCTCTTGAGAGTATCAAATACATCATATTTATTTCGAATACAATAAATCAAGGTTTTTTGGTTGCATCATCAATGAAAGTAACATAATAATAAGAGCCAACAAGAGATGATACCTAATAAGGTCCCCATGTATCTATATGCACAAGCTCTATTTTTTCGCTCTTATCTTCTTTCCCAACTTTGAGAAATCTAACTCTGTTCTCTTTTCCATAAACACAATTCTCATAGAATTCGAAATCAGCATGCTCCAAACATGGCGATAAATTTCTTGAGTGAATAATATTCATCCTCTTCTCACTCATGTTGTTATGAAACCAGCTCAAGAACAGATAGAAGATATAGATCAACACCTTAGAATTCAGCCTCTTTGAGGGGGCAACCTCCTTTACATTACATAAATGAACAATTCTTGGATGATTCAAATGAGAAAACCTCCTTTCTATATATAGGAGTCTAAGGAGCCACAATATAACCCAACCGACCTAACAATAATAATATAAAGCCACAAAAATAACAATAGAGGGATTCTATGGGGCACAGTAATAACAATATGGGGACAATAGGGGCACAACAATATTAATAAGGGATGCAACTACAATAGGAATGGGGTAATCACTAGTTTTATAGGGACCCAACATGCCCCTCTCCTTCAAAAAAGTGTTGTCCTCAATGCTTGAGTAGTTTTGGATGCTTCTGTATAAAATTTTCATCCTCCCA
>APFE030730360.1:78713-98949 GCA_000404065.3 Pinus taeda
CAAAATAATTTTTCAAACCAAGCTTAAGCAAACATTTAAAAAAATATACACACCTTTTTTCACTTTGTAGGAGCTCGAAATTGCCTCTGATGTATCTCTGTAATTTCGTATCATCTAGTTCTCAAATTGCGAGTTGCGGTATCCCTTTGTGTCCTCTTTCCAATGCCACCAGTCTGACCCCAATTAGATTCTCCAATGAAGGGTTATGTCAAATCTCCCACAGTGACCTGATTATAGACTAATTCAGTAGAGCGAACTTGTACGACGTGCCACGTGTCCCTGTTTTGACCTTTGGCTCTGAAAAATATATACAAGAAACTACAATCCGTCCTCTTTCTGCACCTTCTTATGAAATTTCAATCTGATGCTCAGAGCGAAAGTTATGACGATTTTCCACAGGTCACCTGTTTTGAATTGAATTCAGGATTTTGCAAAAGGACCAACTTCCTCAGATCATATCTCCTAAAATATAGTATGAAAAGCTCTGAAATTTGGACCTGAGATTTAGCACGATGTCTTCTCAAATGGCTTCTTTTTTAGCTCTTCTCAAATGGCTTCTTTTTTAGCTTCTTAAACATCGCAGAAAAAAAGTTATAGCGAAAATGCCGCGATGACCTGTTTGGAGCAGCGAAACCCTAGAATCCAAAGCTCTAATACCAAATGTTATGAAACTAGCTCAAGAACAGATAGAAAAGATAGATCAATGCCTTAGAATTCAACCTCTTCGAGGGGGAAACCTCCTTTACATTACATAAATGAGCAATTCTTGGATGATTCAAATGCCAAAACCTCCTTTCTATATATAAGAGTCTAAGGAGTCACAATATAACCCAGCCGACCTAAAAAGAATAATATAAAGCCACAAAAATAACAATAGAGGGATTCTATGGGGCTCAATAATAACAATATGGGGACAATAGGGGAACAACAATATTAAAAAGGGGTACAACTACAATAGTAATGGGGTAATCACTAGTCTTATAGGGACCCAACACATGTGCCCAAGCCTATGATGCCAAAATGCTATATCTTCTCCTGTAGAGGTTAAAGCATTAGAAAAATTAGAAATGCCATTGCATAAATATTACATACAAACCTTTTCTCCTTTTTCTATTACCAAGACTCCTTTCGTGACCTTGTAGTTTTTATCTGTAAAAGAAGTTACACAGTCTTCACCTCCCAATTTCCCTATTGAAATTAGATTTTTCTTCAAATATGGAACATGCCTTACCTCCATCAATAGCCATTGGTTTACATTATGTTGTTTTGTGAAAACTTTATCCATTCCAGTGATTTTACAAGGTTTATCTTTGCCCAAATGATCCTTTCCAAAATCTCCTTGCACAGAATCATGAAAATGATTCCTATCAGGTGTGGCATTGAATGAGGCCCCTGAATCTACCTCCGATGCATCAATAATATTCTCTAATCAAAGAATCAAAGAGTCTTGCAACACATCACGTGTCACATTCACTTCACGATTGTTTTGTTGCTGCACGTCTCCTTCTCTTGCCTTCGGAGACTTGCAGTCTTTCTTAAGGTATACTTTGTTCCCTCATTTCTAGCAGACTATCTCCAATCTGGACATGGATTTTCCTTTCCTTGACTTACTGCGATATCATGGGCTCTTTCCTCTTTCCATTTTTCTTACCCTAGTCTCTGCAGTCAAAGAATCACCTAATGTCTCACCTGAGATTTTCTATCGCATTTCCTCGCTAAGAATTGTAGCGACAACATCATCAAACTTTAAAGTACTAGATCTAGAGACACAGTTACTAATGGACTTAACTAAACCATTCCAAATTTCTAGTAACATGAATAAAATTAATAGAGCCCTAACCTCATGATCAAAATTTACCTATACAAAACTTAATTGACTAGCAACCTTATTAAATTCATTAACCAACAACAAATCCACTTCATGAAATTTTCCTATTAAATAAAAGCTTCATAAGATATACCTTATTTGAGGTTGAGTGGTTTCCATATATTTTGGCCAATAGCGACATTAAACCCTCTATTATCGTTTCTTTCGAAATATTAAAAGCTATTGATGCTACTAAGCACAACAATATTGTTCCAACTACCTTAGAAGAAAATATCCCATGCTGCGTATGTCATACTTGTTAGCTTCTTTGTATTTCTGCTCAATCATAGGTATATATATGTCTGATACATATAGTATTCCATCTTCATCTTCAACAGCTGGTGTTTTTTGCTATTAAATTTTTTGACCCTAAACGAACTATCTTACACCATTTCTTCCACTCGAACCAAGAACCCTTCTCTCCTGTGAGTTTATCATCCAAATAGACCTTTGACTGTAATACTAGGTGTTATAAAATTATATACTATAGAGAAATGGAACACATAAAATATTTCAAAAATGTAAACACAGAAAACACATAAAGCAAGAGAGACAAAGATATACCTGCTTCACACAATTTGGGCTATGTCCATGTAGAAACATCTAGTCCTTCCTTTATATTATCTAGAAAAATGAAGAGATAGAACCCACGTCAGATCCACTATAATTTTGTCTTTTCTCTCACACAATCTCCTGTCTATTTTTTCTTAGAATACACACATATACACACCCACAATATGATTTTCTCATATTTATGAGGGGTTGGCTTCTAGGGAAAAAAAATGTCTTAAATTAAATAGAACTTCTACCATCAGATCAACCGCCTACTGAGCGATCCATATTTACTATGAAATTACAGTATTTTACAATGCAATTTTACATCTATTTTTATCTTTGGGGGTGTTGGCCACGAACCCCCGTTGGGGATCCACTGGGCCTCGAACTAAAGAGGCCCATACATGGAGGGATGTATAGTCTTCCAAGGGTATACATCGAGGTGAAATAAATACCTATGAATAAATAAGTTAATCAAGCTCCACACCTAAGAATATCACACTTCGAGACTAATGAGAGAAACACCACTACTGCTTCATTTGCTGGAGAATGAATCCGCATTGGACCTAGTTGTTTCTCATCATCACCATCATAGGTGAACACTAATTGAAATTGAGCAGAATCTCAATATCTCTCTGGTTAGAACTTTTGTTAACATATCTACAGGATTCTGGCTAGTGTGTATCTTTTCTAATTTCAACTATCCATTTTCCAACAATGGCTATATTAAATGGTACTTAAGCTATATATGTTTAGTCTTGGAATGAAATTTAGAGTTCTTTTGAAGATGAATGGAACTCTTGCTATCACTATATAACCTGCCCGACTCCTGCTTTTTATGCAAGTCGTCCAAAGAGCACTATAACCAAACCATTTCTTTACTAGCCTTTGTAGTAGAAGCATACTTTGCTTCCATTGTTGAGATTGCAACAACACTCTGCAATTTCGAAACCCAACTGACAATTGTTCTGCCTATAGTAAACACATACCCTATGGTGCTCCTCCTATTATCTTTGTCACCTGGCATATCTGCATCAACAAATACCTGTAGATCAATGTTTGAACCACCAAAGCATAATTCTTGATATGTGGTACCTCTCATATACCTACAAATCCACTTTACTATTATGCAATGTTATTTTCCTAGATTGTTCATGTACCTGCTTACAACTCTAACAACATGTGAAATATCAGGCCTTGTACAGACCATTGCATACATTAAGCTTTCTATCATTGATGCATATGGAACTTTATACATATCATCCATCTCCTCCTAAGTCTTGGGACACATCTCCTTACTTAGTTTGTAATGGCTAGCCAAAGGTGTAGTAACTAGTTTTACGTTCTACATATTAAATCTTTCTAGCACCTTTTGTATGTACTCACTCTGAGACAATGTTAATTTGTGATTTTTTCAGTCTCTAGTTATTCTCATACAAAGGATTTGTTTTGTAGCAGCAAAATACTTCATTGAAAATGAAATTTCCAATTTTCCTTTGAGCACATTTATTTCCTGCATGTTAGATCCTGCAACAAGTATGTCATCTACATAGAACGATAATATAATATACTTGCCATCATTTTTCCTTTTGAAATAATCATAATGATGAGAGTGAAATCTACTATAACCTTGTTCAGACATAAACATGTCAAATTTTAGATACCACTTCCTTGGAGCCTGTTTTAAGCCATACAAGCTTTTGTTCAATATGCACGCTAAATTATCCTTCCCTTTGACCTCATATCCTCGTGGCTACTACATATATATATCTTCCTCCAAATCCCCATGGAGAAAGGTTGTCTTTACATCGAACTACTGAAGATGAAAATCTTCTACTGCAATAAGGCTTAAAATACTTCTCATTGAGGTCATTTTAACAAAAAGAGAAAATATCTCATCAAAGTCTATATATTTTTTTTCTGCAAACCCCTTCACCAAAAGTCTAGCTTTATACCTTTTCCTATATCCATCTTCTTCCTTCAACCTATAAACCCATTTATTCTATAATGATTATTTACATGTAGACAACCTGACCAAGTCCCAAGTCTGGTTGTCCATCTCTTCTTTCATGTCTAGGTCCCAATTTTTCCTGGTTTCTACCTGTACTGCTTCTTCATAACATTCTAGTTCACCAGAATGAATCAACAATACATAATATAATGAAGGATAGTATCGTTCATAGGGTCTACTTATCCTGATAGATCCTCTAACACCACTTGTAGGTGTTTGAGGTACATGTTGCTATTGTGGTTTTTGTTGTCGTTCTAGATGTTGATCATTATGATTTTCAGGCACCTTTACTTTTTCTATGATCTCATCAAGCATTGTGTATTTTCTATTTCCTTTTTCATGTTTTTTTTCCTACATTTGATCTATATACAAAAGATTTTCATTGAATATGGCATCTCTGCTCCTAATGATTTTTTGATTTTTATATTCATATAAGTGATAACCAAAATCATTAACACGATATCCAATAAAGGTACATTTCCTTGATTTTTCCTCAAGATTTTTTATATTTTCTTTATTAATGTGGACAAAGGCTTCAAAACCAAAAGTCTTTAAAAATGAGTAGTCTACCATTTTCCCTGTACATGCCTACTTTGGAATACCTACATCCAAGAAACTTGAAGACCCTTTATTTATCAGATAAATAATAGTACCTATAGCATCTGCCCAAAAATGTTAAAGGTAATCCTGCATGCAATCTCATGCACCTTGCACGCTCCATGATTGTCCTATTCATCCTTTCTGACTCACCATTTTATTTTGGTGTTCCTAGAATTGCCTTCTCGCTGCCTTCTCGCTCCATGCTCTGAACAATATTTATCAAAATCCTTGTTGCAATATTCATCTCTAATGTTAGATATGAGACACTTCGACCTTTTCCCTCTCTCATCTTCAACCAAATATTTCCTTTCTTTGAAAATATCAAATAAATCATATTTATTTCAAATACAATAAATCCATGTTTTTTTGTTTGCATCATTAACAAAAGTAACATAATAACAAGAGCCACCGGAAGATGATACCTAAGCACGTCTTCATACATTTGTATGAACAAGCTCTAATTTTTCGCTCTTCTTTTATTTCCCAACTCTAAGGAATCTCACTCTCTTCAATTTCCCATAAACACAATTCTCACAGAATTCCAAATCAACATGCTCCAAACATGGCAACAAATGTCTTGAGTAAAGAATATTCATCCCCTTCTCACTCATGTGCCCGAGCCTATGATTCCATAATGTTGTGTCTTCTGCTGTAGAGGTTAAAGTGTTAACATAATTAGAAATACCATTGGATAAATACTATGTACATAAATTTTCTCCTTTTGTTATTACCAAGGCTCCTTTAGTGACCTTCCACGTTTAATATGTAAAAGTAGTTATACAATCTTCACCTCCCAAATGCCCAATTGAAACTAGATTTTTCTTCAGATCTGGAACATGTCATACCTCCTTCAATAGACATTGGTTTCCATTCCTCTATTTTATGAAAAATTTATCCATTCCAATGATTTTATAGGTTTTATCATCACGCAAATGAACCTGTCCAAAATCTCCTTGAGCATAATCATAAAAATGTCTCCTATCAGGTGTGGCATGGAATGATGCCCCTGAATCTACTGCCCAGGCATTAATAATATTTTACAATGAAATAATCAAAGTGTCTTGCAACACATCACCTGTCACATTTGCTTCATGATTGTTTTATTTTTGTGCATCTCCTTCTTTTCCCTTCCGAGACTTACATTCTTTCTTCAGGTGTCCTTCTTCCCGCATTTCCAACACACTATCCTCGATATGGACATGGATATATGTTGGGATATTTTCTCTTTCCATTTTTCTTCCCCTAGTCTTTGGAGTAAAAAATTTTGGGGACAAAAATGTTCCCATACTAGAGAGATATGATGTTCATTCAACCGTTAAGTTGTTTCTCACCCACATCATTTCCTTTTGGGAGGAAAAATCCTAGAAATCAAATTTACGGGAGTTTTTTTAGCTCTAGGACCCATTTTGAATAATAAGGGTTAGATACCTCTTAAGGTTAGTTTGAGGCCTTACATGATTTGTTTTTCGGTGTAAAACTTTATTACTTAAGAATGACAACCCATATGTTATTCCAAACTCATAGACCTTTCCAATGGTGTAAGAATCATGTCAATTAGATTTCATATTCAAAAATCATGCCTCCAAAAATTTGGCTTATCGTGATTGACCATGATAATTCGAGAGAATGTCATGTCAAGCTATGTTTCTCATGGAAAAGGGGCTATGCATGTGGTCCCTGTGTATATATTATTCATGTTGTATCTCATATCGAGGTTTGAATGGGTCAATTTTAATCCCTAGTTGAATATTTGGCAATGTTACTACCGAGACACTAGGGGGAAAATGGGTCAGAATTCTATTCTAGTGCCTTTTGTTCAAAGTCAAGATGAGTATATTTGAGTGAATAAGTAGGGAAAAACATAGAAAATTTATGTTTTATAGTATTTGATAGTTCATATGTATCGTTATTTTGTATTCTTGACCATTTCTAGCAAAAGAAAGATAAAGTAGAGAAACCTCGTATTCTAGTTAGGTTTTCTCCTGAGAGTGATTCCCCCACCATACCTTTTTTATATTATGTTTATATGATTTTTTCATTATCTATTCTCCATTTTACACTTTTTTAATACATGCACAAATAGAAAACAATAACTTAATAATTTTAGAAATATAATGAAAAATTAACCCTCATAATATATATTTTGGCTTTTATAAGCTTTTGTGGAATATGGCCAAATCTCTAGGACAAATTTGAACTACACTCACTTTTTTTTTTGAGTTCTTCCAAAACCCTTGTCAGCGTGCTAGGAGGAGGTGTTAGGTGATCCACGAGGATATTGATGGCCACCCGCTAATCAACATAGACCATCCATATTTTTTTATATCATTTTCCTATTTTTTTCATAGTTTCCTGTTTGAACAATTTTCTATTTTTTGTTATTTTTATGTCCGGAATTTGTGGAGCTTTTCTAAGGACCTAAACAACCTTTTTTGGGGAAACAGGAAAACATAGATCAATGATAGATTTTCAAAATAAAAAGTTTTTTTCCTCTAATATACCTTTCTAATTTTCTTTTTGCATGCCAAATGAAGATCGTATACCAAATTTATGAACTCGGGAACTTTATGTTCCAGGTAGCTCCATGAGGGCCCATAAATTTCGGTTTTCATGTATTAGGGTTAGGTTTTTGGATGTTTAGGGTTTTTCATTATTTCTTGGTGATAAAAGGAGCTCTAAGCATCATTGTAACATAGTTCAAAAGACATGTATCCATCAGATCTCTTCTCAGAGATAAACTACCATCACCCAAGCTAGTTTGCTTTCATTTTGCACGTCAATAATTTTCAAGATTTTTTATTTAATTAATTGATGTTCAATTTTACTATTTGTTAGAGAAATTTTGAGGTCTATAATGGGCCACAAAAAAATTCACAACAAAAATCAAGTTTATAAGAAGCAATAGGATCCAATGAGATGATTTCAACCTTGGGGGATGGATTCACCATCTGTGGAGAAAAAAAAGTAAAATGACTAAAAAATAAAAAAAATAGAAGAATGTCTTTCGAATTAATCACATTTTTAAGATTTGGTCAATCCTAAAATTTTGATTAATCCAAAAGACATTCATCTACATTATGGATCACCAAAAGGGTCAGATCTAACAATAAAAAAACTATTTTTTCAAGTTGTATTTTTAACTTATCACCTTATGGTTTTACTCAAATTTGGAGCAAGAGTAGTTGTTGGATGTGGAATTTAATTCCTCATACAACGATTACCCTCGTTGCATACTTTCGATGGACTTTTCTATATGAAAAATTAGAAATACATGAAAAACATGATTGCAACCACATTTCATGTATTTATCATTTTTGGAATAGCGGGCTCTATCAAAAGTATGAAACATGGGTACTCATTAGATGAGGAATGAAATTACTCACCCAACAAGTTCTCCCACTCAAGATTTGAGTAACACTATCAAAAGTATGAAACATGGGTACTCATTAGATGAGGAATGAAATTACTCACCCAACAAGTTCTCCCACTCAAGATTTGAGTAACACTATCAAAAGTATGAAACATGGGTACTCATTAGATGAGGAATGAAATTACTCACCCAACAAGTTCTCCCACTCAAGATTTGAGTAACACTGTAGGGAGATGAGATGAAAATATGAGTGGAAAAAATATTTTTTTGTTTTTCCCTTTCAAATTTGATGATGTAATCTTATCTTATTTTATTATTTCCCATATTATTTGTAATATTCATTAGGAGACTCATTTTATACCACACAGTGTCTCTAACGATCTTTTTGTTTCTGTTTAAATCTATATTTCGTTTTCTTTCTTCATAAATTAGTGATGTACATCATCATCATCATCATTATCTATCATTAGCCTTACATCATGCCCTATTTATAGGCATAGAAAAATCTAATTCAAATTATCTTAAATTTGTATAGGTATCTAAATATCATTGGAGAAGATCCCAAGTATCTTAAGATTCATAATCATTTTATGACCAATAACAATTGTAGTCAATTCTCTACAACTACGAGCAATTGTAGTCAATTCTCTACAACTATGAGTCTGTGTTGACTATGTTTATTCTCTAATGTGATACATTTGACTAGTCCATTTCATTATCTACTTCCATCAACTTCTCTGTTGCCCATCCGAGCTAGACTTTCTATCCCTAGACATCTTCTCTGTTGCCCATCTGAGCTATACATTCTATCCCTAGACATCTTCTTTGGCTCACCAATTATATTTTTTAGTTGATTTAAATATTAATTAATTTTTGAATATGGGTGTTATGGTTAAGGCTACGTTTTAATTATGTTTTTACTCTATAGCAAAATAAGCACTAAATTTAAACAATAACCAAATGCTTTTTAAAATTATGAAACTTTTGTAATCAAATAAATATGAAAACAAGGTTTTGAATAAAATGTATTTAACCAATAGTGTTGTAGGAAGGCTTAGTATCTACCATTCAACCACTCAAGTTACAAATTGTGTTTAAAAAAAATGTAAATTGATAAAAATTAATTGCCTACTAAATTTTGGTCGGTAGTAACCACTAGTAAATATGTGCATTTACATTTTTACTCATAGTTATTAAAAGGTGAGGAATACATAAATAATGGTTGGAAATAACTCTTGGTAAGTATATTTATTTAGTTCTTATTCTTATTCTTTTCAAAGATTTTAATTTTAAGTGGTTTTCCTATGAAGCTTATCACATCAAAAAATATAATGCAATTATGCACATGGCATTGTATTGTGCAAAGGCTACAATAAGGCTTAAAGTTATGATCCAATGAAATGTTTACAAAATATTTTTTAAAATAATAACGAAAAATAAATATGTATTTTTTAAAAACATTATATCTTACATCTTAAAATGCAAATGTAGTATTGATAAACATGAAATAAAACTAATAACTTTTTTATTTTATTGAAATGTTAAATGCTAATGTGGCACTATTAACAAAAAATCACTAGTAATTATGAAGATAAATTGAAACAAATTTTTTATAAATACATAAAAAACAATTACCATAAATAACCTAAAATAAATGTAGAATCTATTATTTATTTATTTATTTTCCACGCCAACAGAAGCATATATTTTTTTAATAAAATCCATTGGAAAATTTGGCGAAAGCAAAAAAATACATTGTTACTCAAAAGCAACAAAAATACATACATTTTTGTTAATAAAATCCAAAAGTAAATTTGGCAAAATCAACAAAAACACATTCTTACTAATAATTATCAGACCAATACTTAATTCAGTTATTTGACTTAAGGGAGCTATACTAATTAAACCTAAGAATATTTTATTGACTTTCCAATTGAAACAAAAATACATTCTTACAAATAAATATCATACCAATACTTAATTCAATTATTTGACTTAAGTGAGCTAAAATAATTAAGCATAACAATATTTTATCGACTCTGACAATAACATGGAAGAAAAAAATATATACTCTTTCTTGTGCCCAAAGAAAGGTGTTTGACATTTTGAAACATACCAATATTATGTACTCCAAAAAGCACATGGAGAAAAAAATTACATACATTTTCTTGAGCACAAAGAAAATTGTTTGACACTTTGAAACACGTATTTTTTCAGGAATGTGAAATATGTGCTTCAGTGGTAAGAAAAATGTGCATGCACTTTAAGTTCGACAATTTACAACGCTAACCTTATTTAACATGATGCAGACACATTTTTTATAAACGTTGCGTGGTTTTGAAAAACGAGTGCTCGCGTTTAGATCTGGTAGCGTTGGCATCCTAATCGTGTCGATTACTGCTGAAAATTAGGATTAAGTCAATTCGAAATTTAACAAATTGAAGTATGAGTTGAAATTAACTAGAGAAGGACCTTGCCAAGTTTCTCTCGCAAACAGGAAGGCAATCAGTAAAAGATGATTCGGTTGCCCATTATTCCGAATATTAATCCGGAAATTAGATGTCATCTTACATCGAACTTATTTTAATACCTCACTAATACAATTAACCTCAAAGCTAGAAATACCAGAATGGTGGGGATAGTTCCTTACCTGTAATGAAAGAGGAACTTTGAAGGAGAGTCGCGATGGAGTCTCTGTCAATAGGGTTGAACATTATCAAACTGGTATTAACTTATCAATCAACAAAACTTTTCAATACTTAACCAAAGACCTTACCTGCGAGTGGGACTTCCCTGAAATGCTCCTGTAAAATGATAACACTTGCAGGGCCTATGGTAAGGAGGAAATAACCCTGCCATAGACGGAACATTATCAGAATGAAAAAAGCCAACTGACAAGACTGCCATAGCGCTGCCAGTCCTGTGCAAGAAGCAATCCGCGACATTAATGGAGTATTGGGTTCAAATTACCAAAGATTCAATACACCAGCGATAAAACCGTAGCGTGATTAAACCTCACCTGTTGCAAAGTCTCTTCCTCAAGGGAATCCATACCCAAATGTCGAAGAATGGCGGATGGGAGGGGTAGGTGGTTACCTAAAACCGTCTGGCCATATTTCCATCTCGGATAATCATCTTGCAAATCAACGGTCGAAATCCTAACACCTGTTAAGGCTAAGGATATATCTTGAGAGGTGTACGCTCAACACTAATAATCTTCGGATGACAGCTAAGTCTTGTGATTAATCTTAGGAGTGACCTCGAGAATTGAAAAATGTACCATGTAATTAAACTGTATGCCAATTTTCTCCACTTGGGAAGGAATTAAATATTGTCACACATATATTATGCCTCGACTTACCTTAAACCATAATACTTTTGTAAAAAATTAAAGGTGAGTTGTGTAAGGGTGGTGTATTAATAATAATAATAATAATAAATTATATAGTTCTCAAGTTATATATGGTATCAGAGTTTAGGATTATGATATTTAAGCTTTTCATATATATATATAGAGATAAACTAAGTGGAACTCAGTGTTAATGATTGAATACAGAGAAGAAAGGCAAGGAGCCACGAGGAGAATGCAGAGGGGATTTAGACCACCAAATCAGTCAGGCGCAAAGTATGTAGGGGAAAATGCAAAAATATGGATACAATTGGGAGAAGAATCTTGTCAAACCAATGCTAACCTACTCGAAGTCATTCAACAGTTACATGCTAAGATGACTAACTTGACAATTGATAATGAGAGTTTACGAAAAGAACAAGAGAGAATTATGAAAATCCTGTCCAATCGACAAAATCAATGTGGGCTAGACCCTGGTGCTAGTAATGGAGAGAAAACCATGATTGGCAATCAAAGGCAAGATAATATTGAAACAAGGGAAGGGCATCATGATGACGAAGGATGTTCTCATAATGTCTCTCAGCAACGAAAGTAAAAAAAAAGCAGAAAAATGAGTTGCAAGTGGAATTTAATAAAATAAAACCCCCAATCTTTGAAGTTGAAACTGAAGAAGCAGCGAAAGCATAGTTGATAGATATGAACAAATATTTTAAGATCTATGAATACGATGATAATTTGAAAGCTCGATTGGAAGTGTACCAGTTAAGAAGTAGGGCTACACTATGGTGGGAAGAAATAAAAACTGTTAGGAAGATTGATTAACAACAAGTCACATGGGAAGAATTTCGAAGATAAATATTTGACAAAGTGCTATTATGATGAAAAAGAAAGGGAGTTCCATGATTTAAGGTTGGGAGCCGTGACTACAGATGAATATGTAAAACGATTTACCTCTTTACTATGATATTTATCATATATCCAGGAAGAGAAATCTAAGATTCAACGTTTCAATAGTATTTTACCTAAATTCATGAAGGAAAATATGGAATTTAATTATCCAAAAAGAATGAATGACACAATAAGAGAAGCCCACATTTGTTACCAACAAACAAAACATAAAAATGAAGATTCGAAAGGTGGATTGAATCACAAGGGCCTAAGAAATTTACTCCCAAATAGACCGACAAGAATTTCCAGTGGAAGGAATTGATAGCAAAGAACCTTTAATAAATTTTCGGAAAAGGAACAACCAAAGTTCCAACACCTACTGAAAGTAGAAAAACTGAGGGAGTTAATAAACCTCAAAATGACTAGCAACAAAAATAGCCTCTATAGTGTTGGGGATACAGAAAGCCCCATTATTACAAAAATTGTCTACATAGAGTTAGAACGGAGCAACTTTCAAACATTTGAGAAGCCTCTATGGTTGGGGAAGTAGCAAGGAGTCTACCCAAGATTAAAGTCTCATTAAATGGCCATCAAGTGCAATATCATCCCACCATGATTGAGTATGAAGGTATCATCGCTAATCAACAGATCTCTATTTTATTTGACCCAAGAGATAACTTAAGCTATATTAGTCCTAAGATTGCAGAATAATGCCAATTACGAAGCATTAAATTTCCAAAACCTTTGCTAGTTCATTTAGCTACAGGAGTTAAGCGAAAAGTAGTTGCAGAAATAGAAAACTGCCCCGTGAATATCTCATGACAACAGATTCATGTCAATTTGAATGTACTTGCAATGGGATCATATGATGTACTAACATGGATTGGTTTGTAGGTCAATAGTCCTTGGTAGACTGTAAGGGAAAATATATCTTCTACCTCACTGAATTGGGACAGAGAAAGGAAATTAAAGGAATTAAGAAAAATATCAAGTTATGCCCTATTACTACTAACCATCTAGGAAAATGCATCAAAAAAGGTTTTCAAATTTATGTTGTACAAGTGGGATATACAAATTCTATGAATAACATGACTTCTCTGGAAGATATTCCTATCATCCAAACTTTGTTGATGTGTCTCCTGAATCCATACCCTCGCTACCACCCAAGCAAGATATTAATTTTATAATTGAGTTAGTTTTGGGTACAACTCCTATTTCCAAAACTCCTTACCGTACGAGTATACTTGAATTAACTGAACTCAAAATGGAGCTGAAGGAGATGATAGATAAAGGATACATCAACCTTAGTGTGTCTCCCATGGGGAGCTCCTGTATTGTTTGTGCAAAAAATGGAAGGAACTCTAAGGTTATGTATTGATTATTGTTAGTTGAATAAACTTATTATAAAAAATAAATACCCCTTACCTCGTATTGATGACTTATTTGATTAGGTTGAAGGAGCATGTGTGTTTTCCAATATTGACTTATGATTTGGGTGTCATCAAATAAGAATTAAAGAAGAAGACATTTGTAAAACTTCCTTTCGAACTTGTCATGGTAATTATGAGTTCGTAGTACTACCCTTCGGTCTCACGAATTCACCTCCAACTTTTATGACTCTGGTGAATAGTATTTTTCAACCATACATAGATAAGTTTGTGTTGATTTTTATTGATGATATATTAATTTACTCCAAGAACTAGGAGGGGCATGAAAATAATTTGAGAATTGTGTTGCAAACCCTACAGGATAATCAATTATATGTTAAATACAACCAATGCGATTTTTACAAAAGATAAACACAATACCTTGGTCATGTTATTTCAGTTGAAGGCATAGTGGTGGATCAAGAAAGGATTAAAACCATTATGGAGTGGATCGTACCAAATAATGTCACTAATATTACATCCTTCATTGGCCTAGATGGGTATTACTGTCATTTTATTGAAGGTATTTCAAAAATTTCTTTCCCCATGACATCATTACAGAAGAATGGAAGTTGTTTCCCATGGACTACTGAATGCCAACAGAGTTTTGAAAAATTGAAACATCTTCTTATCACTACACCTGTACTAAAGGTTGCAGGCCTAGAGAAATCATTTGTTGTGTGTAAAGATGCTTGTAAAGAAGGTGTTAGAGGAGTACTGATATAAGAGGGTAAATTTATAGCTTATGAATCCCACAAGTTAAAGGAGTATGGACAACTTTACTCTGTTTATGATTTAGAAGTAAAAGTAGTGGTACACACATTGAAAATGTGGTGGCGCTACTTGTTGGGGAATAAATTTTTGTTGTTAACAAACCATAGAAGTCTTAAAAGTTTGTTTAACCAACCAAGTCTAAATTCTTGTCAAGCTAGATGGAAAACATTTTTTAGCGAATTTGATTTTGAAATAAGGCACCTTAAAGGGAAAGAGAATAGAGTTGTCGATGCATTACTACAAAAGCTGCATTGCATTTATGAATTACATTTTAGCCAAGTAAAGTCAAAATTTTACGATATGATTAGAGTAGCCTCTCTTAATGATCCAAAATCTACTTTTCTTTAGTAGAAATAAGTTAATTCATAGGATAAGGGAGAAAAATATGAATATGGGATAAATCTTGACAAACTGTTAACATTTGGAAATTGGATTTATATTCCTAATTAGAATGCTATTAAACAATTTTGAATGGATGACTTTCATAGGAAATCCTATACTACTAATCTTGGATACCAAAAATTACTTTTAACTATTAAGAAAATATATTTTTGAACAGACTTAAGAAAGGATATTACTTAATATTTGGCTAAATGTTTATAATTCCATATGGTGAAGGCGGAACACCAGCACTCCACTGGATTACTTCAACCAAGGCCTATTCTCGAGTGGAAATGGGAGATGATCACTTTGGATTTTATCATAGGTTTACCCCAAACTAAGAAGAAACATGAATCCATTATGGTTGTAGTTGATAAGCTAAGTAAAATCACTCATTTCACACCAGTAAAGTCCACATACAAGAGTCTCAAAATTGCTGATATAATTATGAGAGAAATATTTAGATTACATGGGATACCGAAAGTGGTAATCTCATACCATGATGTAAAATTTACGTCTGCATTTTGGAAGACTCTTTTCTCTAGTTTGGGTAAGCAGATTCCGTTTAGCACTGCCTACCATCCTCAAATAGATGGACATACTAAATGAGTGAATGAGGTTTTGGAAGACATGTTAAGAATGTGTGTGATGCAATAACAAAGCAACTGGAAGGATTACCTCCATTTGGTCAAATTTTATTACAATAATGGGTACCATGAGTCACTAACAATCAACCCCTTCTAGGTGTTATATGGGAGGAAATGTAGAGTACCCATAGGCTGGAACAGTCCTGTCAACAAATTAACACTCGGTCCCGATATGCTAGCCGAGATGGAGTAAATAGTTAAAAAGATTCACCAGAACTTAAAGGTCAGTCAGGATAAACAAAAAGTTTATGTAGACAAAAAGGGAACCTATAGAGAATTTCTGATAGGAGATCATCTGTATTTGTAAGTCAAGCTGAGGAACAGTACCCTATAGTGGAAAGCGTGTGCTAAATTAGCACCTTGGTATTGTGGTCCTTTTCAAGTGTTTGAATGAATTGCACTTGTAGCATATAAGCTCGCAATACCAAACAATGTCCGGATTCATAATTGTTTCTATGTCTCCTTATTGACAATTATGTGTACAATCCTGAACATATAATTAACTGGGAAAATGTGCAGGTAAATTTTTTTACGAAAGAAATTAGAACATAAGTATTTCAATACACGAAAAATTACTAATGGTAATTTGTGATGATGTACAGGTCGAACTGGAAGGAGAATTTCTAGCAGAACCTCTTTGTATTCTTGAATGAAGAGAAACAACCTTATGGAAACGAGCCATTACCCAGGTTAAAGTGTAGTACATTCACTTTGGCCCGGAGGGAGCCATCTGGGAAGAAGATAATTTTATGAAGGAAGCTTACCTTGCAATATTTTCATGAATTAAAGGGAGCAACGGGGACAATGTTCCTCACAAGAGGGGGGAGATGTAAATTGCACACGACTTAAATAATTAATTTAATTTTACTGTTTTACTTTTTAACTTACTTTTGTTTCTTTGCCATAACATGTTCAATGGAAAAATTAAAAGATGTGTGGATGAGCTGGCTAAAATAATTTATGAACATTATATTATAAAAGAATAAATATGTTTTTCAAGAACAGGAAAACAATTGTTAAAATTGTTGATCCAGTTAAGGTTCTTATTCAACTTTTTCCTCAAAGAAATTTAAAGGAAGGCCTAGGGTGTTGGAGAAATTTGGAGAGGAAAGAATAACGACCTAGTTGAGAAGGTAGGATGCTTCCAAATGAAACCAGAAGCCTCCTCGAGCTAAGTGAAATAAACCAGTTGGAACTCTGGAGATAACCCTATGAGGATATGAGACTTGAAACAAGATGGTTGGTCTTAATTTTTCAAGCTATCTCAAACTCAATATGAAATGCTTATAAACATACATTATTTGGAGAGGAAGAGCTCGAGGGAGAGTCTAGACGTCATTTCCACACTCTATGTTGGGTGGTGAGATCTTCCACAGAGTTGTAGTTAATTAGACATAGGGAAACATATAAGGAATGAACCCAGTTCATTAAACTTATTTAAATTCAGTATATAGGATTGTAAGTGAATACAAAAAAGAAATTTGAATGTTGCAACAACAATAGAAAATTGTTGTATATTTTATACAAAAATATGAAAAGGTAGATTATAGAAAAAATAAAATTCATGTTCTTCCGACGAATATAGACATTAATTATAAATTTATGAATTGTGTTTTAAAAAAGTCAATAATGTGTACCGATAATTTAAATAAAAACAATGGCTAAAACCTAAGAATAATGAAATTCTTAAATACTGAGATTTAGAAGAAATTTCATGTATCATAGGATGAAATAGGAGACAACATTTTCTTTCACTGCTAAGAAATGTTATAACAACAGAACCCAGTATGTTTGAGAAAATCCTTATGTGGATATAATACATGAATCCTTGGAAGAACCGCGAGGAGAGCTTTAAAAATCAAACAAGGAAAGTTACATGAACGCCATGCTAAGACCATAATAGGCATAATAACAATTAATATTTGCTTATATGCGGAAAGAAAACTTGTACATGAGTAAGAGAAAGAAATACATTTAGATATGAGCCATAATAATTGTCTATAACCATTAACTACAATGAAATAGTTGAAGAGATTATGAATCTGACAACCAGTCCAGTACATGAAAGAACTTTTTATACTTACAAAAATTGCTCTAGTTTGAAAAGAAAAACCTCATTTTCATCCCTTGTTCTAACAATAGGACTGAATATAGTGTTGGGATCTTAAACTACTTCCAGTAGTTCCATGCACCAATATTATCAATTTGAAGTAGAGGACTAAAAATGGTGTAAGGAGAAGATCAACATCGACCAAAATAAGGCATGCGCTATAGGTAAGAGTGCTTGGATACTCATTCCGTGAGCAGACGAATTTCGAGGACTACTCCATACCTGCAGGAAATAATTGCAGAGACTTAGAAAATTCAGATACAGTAAACCCTTAAAGCTAGAAATGTTGAATTTCCTATAGATTCACAAGCTCATGCAATGTACTAAAGCACAGGAAAATAATCTATTTCTACTTTCAACAAACGAAAGCCAATAGATCATTGAAAACAACAATATCAAGAAGAAGATAAATCAATGGCACATAACACAAGATGTATCTCAGGAAAGCCATTGCTTGAAACCTCGCTATCTATATTGCATATATCAGAAATATGAGTGAAGATACAAAGCTTGTTCTTACTAGAACAATTCCGCACAAGTATGCTCAACTCTCTAAGCTCACAAGCTAGCTCAAGTTAAATCCTTAGCCTATTCAACAACTCTCCAAGCCCCTAATCTCTTTTGTGATTCCTAGGATGAATACAACGTATTTAAATGGAATTAATGCTTCCAAAACTGTGCAATCCAAACATAGGATCAATCTCTGATGCATGCATGATATTTACACTCTAGTAAATAATACCATTGATAGAGCATTGTCCCTGCACTCTAGTCTCAACTAGGTCTTTCTCTAAACTGACATGCATGAGTTTCTCATGAGGGAATCCTCAGTTAACTGGAGTAGCACTAGTGCATACATTTGTGCCAACTAACTGTTAGTCCTTTATTATTTCCAAGTACAATTTAGAACCAATTTAAGTAAACTTAACTCAGTAAACTAAGTGATATAATCTCCAACTCAACTTAAATTCATATTGGACCCCTAAAACTTAGGGGAAACATATACATGACTACATAAAGACTTCCAACTCAAAATTCCTAAGCTAATTAAGTTAATTAAACTTAATTAACTATTTACAAGTTTCTATGAGAACAAAATTCGATTTTAATTCTTATTTTAATTCAAGGACAAATTAAATTGGAATTTATTGTTTCCATTTCTCAACACTCACTCTCAATAGGAAATGGATTATAAACTACCCCAATCCTATCTCTGTTAAAGTAAAATTTACATCTTAACAATTCCTTTGTCAAAATTTTAGCATATTTCTCCTCCATGGGAATGTACTCTAATAACATAAACCCTCTCAATAAACAATCTCTCACATGATGATATCAGATATCAAAATGCTTGGACCGATCATGAAAAACTATATTTTCAGAGTGTTTGATACAACTATAATTATCATCATAAATCATAGCTTTATCCATTTGTTGACCAAACAAACCAACCACGGTCTTCCTCATCCATATGGCCTTACATCCTTCTTGACTCGTAGTGATGTACCCTGCCTCTACCAAACTGAGTGCAACTAATATGTGTTTCCTATTTTACCAAGAAATTATCATTGGCCCAATACTGAAGATCCCTCCTCATGTGCTTTTTCGATCTCATGGACTCCATGCCCAATCTGCATTGGTGAAGCCTTGATGCTTCACTCCCTCTACCCATCTGTACCATAATCCATATTGAGAAGTGCCCTTGAGGTATGTCAACACATGCTTTGTTGTTTTCCAATATAAGCTGGTAGGCCTAACCATCGCTTGACTAAGCTGGTTAAAGGCATAGCACATATCTAGTCGTGTTTTCACCAAGTACATTAATGAAACCAAAAGTTTCTTGTAAACAATAGCTTCCACTACATCCCATGAACTAGCATCATCATTCGTCTAGTTACCTACTAGAGGAGTCTCGATGGGTTTGTTGCTCTCCATGTAGAATCTCCTAAGTATCTCATTGGCATACTTGCCCTAAGAGACAAACAACTCCACATATCACCGCCATACTTCCATGGCAAGAAAGTAATGCATGACCCCCATGTCCTTCATCTCAAACTCTCTTGTAAGGTCATCCTTGCAAGACTTGATCAACTGATCATCACATGTCAGGATGAGATCATCAATATAAAGTACAATGATTAATAGTTTGTTGGGTGTGGAGCATGATTATCATCCTAATTTAGAGGTATTTGTTTCATCTAGATGCATACCCCAAGAATTGTAGACCCCTCCTGTGGGGGGTGTGGGGGGGGGGGGG